>JAYJMB010006177.1:0-11270 GCA_036873735.1 Pouteria campechiana | reverse complement strand
GGATCACATGCATATCATGAATCATAAGGACTTTTCATGGGTTGTAATGGGGTTTAGGATAAAGGTGAGAAATATTTTGAGATCTAGCTCAAAAGCCATTGAAACTAGTGAAGCACAAATAAATCAACTCAAGCTCAAATGTAAAAGACATGTAAATTCACTCATTTTCTTTAGCATCTTTCACCTTTGAATACATGATGTATAGATAGACCCCTTTCCTTAAGAATTTTTATATTTGCTTTTTATTTTTCTCTTTTTCTTTCACTTCTACATTTTTTCACTTTTAAGAACAACAACATGTTCTATTTCATCAATCATAGCCATTCCGCAAAACCCCCACACTTTTTTCTTGTACACCCATACATAGCACAATGATAAGCCATGCTCCACTAGATCTATGGCTTGCGTAAAGATATTATTTTTTTGGGTTTCAAGCTTATAACATAGGTTCACAATAAAAATCGATAAAGCTCAAAGGGGCTCAACAAGAGGAAAATTAATCACAAGGTAGGTTATTTGGCTCATGTAGTTCATAACAAAGAAGAGCCTTAATCATGTTCATGCTTGCATGTATCAATGTGATCTCAAAGAAAATCAAGGCAAGTTATAAAGAAACAAATCCATAGAAGAATATCTCTCGTGAAGAAAAAAAATGAGACTGATATGAATGTGTCAGTCTTAAGGCTCAAAATCTCACTAGCTTTTATCTATAAAATTTAGTCATCACTATTCTCAAGGAAAATAACTAAACTAAGCAATTGCAAATTGGAAGATTGCTTAATCAATCATATTATGAATTTTTTAGGCTTAGTTGAATCTTACTCATACATCCTCAACCTCAAATCATAGGAAACCACCAAAACAAAGGGTAAAATTGACTATCTCTCTCTCTCTCAATTTTTTTTCAAAAATGAAAGCAAAGATGAAAATAAAAACACAAAAACTTAACCTAAACCTAAACCTAAACCTACATCTCCTCCCCCACACTTAAAACTTATAATGTAAGGTCAAATGCAAAGAAGATGCAAAAATAACTATAATATAAATGCATAAATAAGAAAGAAATAAGAAAAAGAAACACAAACTCCCCTTGGGTTACCTCCCAAGTAGTGCTTTTATTTATAGTCGTTGGCTTGACTCACTGCATCTTTCTTCAATTTGGAGCAATTGCAAACTAGAATAACGAAGCATGCATGTAGATGGGTCAATTCCTTTAATATCTTTCATTATCTAACCAAAAGCTCTCTTATGCTTCTTAACTTACACAAGCCTTTCTTCTTATAATGCACTAAGTTTATTGGAGATGATCATAGGCAAGGTTTCTCTATCTTCAAGGAGCACATATTGAGGTAATTGGGAAAAGGCTTTAAATCTGGAGTAGATGCCTACAAAATAGAGGGTAAAAGGTTCTTGTTAGAACCTGGTAACTCAATGTAAGGATCATTACCTAATTTAGGTAACTTCGGAAAGTCATCCAATGCTACAATAGTTTCTTGCAAATCAATACTCAAAGATAACACCTCATTCTCCTTCTCAAGATATTTACTAATGACAACTTCCAGTTCATCTTTTCCATCAAGTTCAAAAACTTCCTGTACACAAGAATCAATCACATCAATAGAGAAAATAGAATCATCATCACTACGATATTTCATGACATCATAAATATTAAACTTAACAATTTCGTCATCAAATTCCATGGTGAGTGTGCCACTATGAACATCTATCTTAGTCTTAGATGTCTTTAGGAAGAGTCTTCCTAATAAAATGGGAGTAGTGTGATTACCTTTCTCCATATCTAGCACATAGAAATCAGCAGAAAAGACTAAATAATTGACTTGCACAAGAACATCCTCAACTACATCTTTCGGATATGCATTGGATCAATCAGCTAATTGAATCATAACACCAGTCTTATTCAAAGGTCCAAGTTTCAAAGAAGCATATAAAGAATAAGGCATAACATTAATGGAAGCTCCTAAATCTAACATGGTCTTTTGAAGTTTAGTGTTATCTATCATAAAAGGGATAGTAAACATACCTGGATCTTTGCACTTTGCAAGGTATTTTCTTTAAATAATTGCAAAAACATTCTCCCATACTCTCAAAGTTTCTATTTCCTCTTTATTATACATAATTCTTTCAAAAATTTAGCATAACAAGGTACTTGCTTAATGGCATAAAAAAGTAGAATATTTACCTCACACTTATGAAAAATCTCAAATAGATCTTGATATTGCTCAATTTTTTGACATTCCGCTAAAGGGTCAGGAAATTGTGGTACTGGCTTATATTCAGGAAGAGGTAGAAATTTACATTTGGCTACTTTGTTGTCCTTAGGAAGGTCCTTATTTGTAACAACACCTTTCTCCTTTGCTTTCTCCATTGATGTAGGAGTCATCTTTTTTGGAATTTTAACCTTTTTACCACTTCTCAAAATGATTGTACTCACACTTTCTCTTTGGTTCACCACCATTTGAGAAGGCAATTTCCCTGAATTTTGTGTCCCCAACCAATTAATTATTGTTGCCATCTGACTCATCTGATTCTCCAAACTCTGAATGCTAGCCTTCGTCTCCTGTTGAAATTGCGAAGTGTTAGAGGTAAGAAACTTAACAATATCTTCTAAAGATATACTAGAGTTAGAAGTTTGTCCCTATTGTTGTTTAGGTGGGTATGATTGTTTGTACTACTAGAAATTTGGGCGATTTTGTGTTGTGGGTTGATTTGCTTATGGATTTTTATAGCTGAAATTGGGGTGATCCCTCCATCCTGGGTTGTATGAGTTAGAATAAAGATTATACTTTCTTTGTGGTTGTCCAAAAAGACTACCCATCACGTTCACTTGCTTAGCAAGTTCTTCTTGAAGAGTTGGGCATGTATCAGTTAGATGCCCTACCACCGAACAAATTCCACAAGCTTTTACTGTCTGCAAATTTCCTATAGCCAATTAATAAACAAGAGAAGTTAGACCTATAATTTATTATTCAAGGGAAGAAACACTTGCCTCATTAATAGGCTTGGATAAAGAATCAAGCCTATTGCCAAATTGTTGTGAATTGGCTGCCATGTTTGCAATCAAGTTCCTTGCAGCTTCAGGAGTTTTATCCACCAAAGCTCCTCCACTAGCAACATCAATCATGCTCCTTTCGATGGGTAGAAGTCCCTCATAGAAATACTAGATGAGTAACCGCTCACTGATTTGATGATGAGGATAGCATGCACATAATTTCTTGAAATGCTCCCAATATTCATATAGGGATTCTCCACTATGCTATCTCATACCACAAATTTCCATCCTAACGTTGGCCGCCCATGAAGCTGGGAAATATTTTTCCAAAAAAACCTCTTCATCTCATTCCATGTTATGATGCTCCTAGATGGTAAATAGTAAAGTTAATCCTTAGCCAGATCTTTTAAAGAGAATGGAAAAGCTCTAAGTTTGTTTTGCTCTTCAGTCACTCCTATTGATTTCATACTTGTGCACACCACATGAAATTTCTTTAGATACTTGTGAGGATCTTCACCAGCAAGACCATGGAAAGTGGGTAAAAGATGAATTAGTCCAGATTTTAATTCAAAATTAACAGTAGCATATATAGTAGGAAATGTTATGCATAAGGGTTATTAATCCAAATCAGGTGTGGCAAGCTCTTTCAAAGTTCGAGTTCTAACCATGATTTTCTCCTTTTCTGAATTCCTCTTTACTCCACTCTTTAACCTGTGCAAAGTTCTTTCAATTTTTGGTTAGTACTATAAATTAATGTGATTAGAAGATTGATTTGCAATCATAAACAATCAAGAAAAATCTAATAAACCTTAAAAATAAAAAATAAAAAAATCAAGCACAAAATTAAAATCACTAAAGCATAAAAAATCAACTAGAATGCGTCCCCAGCAACAACACCAAAAATTTGGTGTGTTGTTGTAAGCAACCAAATTTAGAACCTTACTCTAATTAAATTACCTGTAGTATTATCAATAAGGGTCGATCCCACAAGGAGTATCTAGCTTAGTCTTATGCAATGTGAACAAGAAAATGGGGGTTTTGAATATAATAAAGAAAGTGTTATAAAAGAAATCTATGAGAGAAGAAAACCGTTGTTCAAGTCAACATCCACCATCAAAATCTCATAACTAATCAGTGATGCAATTATAAATCGATTCATACTTTAAATATTCACCATTTGAATTATTTTTCCTATCTCTCCTTCAACATAATTAATTAGAAACTAGCGTTCTAATTAACCCTAACCACTAAATAACCCAAGACCAGTGCTAAAGGTTTAATATAATAGCAGCATTAAGATTTGTAGAGATTGGTAAAGCTAAACAACACAAGCACCAGCGGTTGCATTTAATTTAGTTAAGATTTAATAACTGCAATAGCAGCAAATTATTAAACCCTAGTTGCTTCGTAAATTAGAGGGATCAAATGATTACGGATTTGATATCTAATCTAGAAATATATTACAATGAATAAAAAACTAGTAGGCCTCTTAGCAATTAAGCATAACAATCATAATCATGAACAAAGAAGAACATTCAGTACTCAAGCATAAATTGATAAATCAAATTAGATCTCACAGTATATTGATTCTGAGGCTTCTATCTCCTTAAACCAAGAATAAAAGTTTAGCCACATAGGGCCATGAAATAACAAAGAAAATAAAATAAAAGAGAGAAGAGAGAAAATTCTCTGTCGAAAGCCGCCAAGAAGTCCTCTCCAAACCCTAGCAAAAGAACCCTCAAAAACCCTAAGAAACTGTTATTTATATAAAGTCAAAAAAAATATGCAAAATATGCAATTTTCACAAAAATCTGAAAAGTGGGAATGGAGTCAGGTACCACTGGTTCCACCTTGCTATTCGGTGGTTACATGATTGAAGTCGTATGGGCGCCGACAGCACTAGATGGGTGCAGGCGGTGCCGATCTGTTGTCTTCGGTGCTTTGCTCCTTATTGCTTCTCCTCTGCACTTCATCCTGACTTTGGCATTCCTGCTATATTTTTTCTTGATGTAGTCCTTATCTTTAAAACTCCCAAAATGAAAGTTGTAGAAATTTTTCTTATGTTTTCAAAAAATCTTTAATCATATCAATCAGAGGTCAGATGAGAGAGTTATGCCTAAAATATGGAGTGATGCTGAAATTGTCCAAAATCTTTCAATTGAGTTCCTTTTGCACTTAACCACTCCAATTATCTTCTAAATTAAAATATAAGAATAATGAGTGCATATAGGAATCAAATAGGTATAAAATATTAAGTATTAAGGGAATAAAATATAATATTTTGTATCCTCATCATACCGCAGGCTCCTATGGTTTCATCTACAAGTGGAAATAAGAACACATTTATGAGTTTTCTAGAAAGTAGACCATAGGATGTGGCCCAAATACCTGCCATATTGCCTAGGGTGCAAGTGCTTGGCATAGCCACCTGGAGACCTCCAACGATTGGAAATGTTGAACATTTTTAGGCCATGATGTCCAACCAAATCAACTCCAACAGCCATAATTTTGAGAGATCTATTTAAGGAAAAGTAGAAGAACATTTCTATAAGCTTGTTGCATCAATATTGAAGATCATTTTGAGCCTTAACCTTCTTAATCTCAAGCAATGCAAAGCCAACAGCTTAAACCTTCTTCACATTCATTCGAGAGCTTTCATCTTTACAATCTTCATTAAAGGCGTTCTTCTATAACATAAAGGGAAGATCCACTGCATCGAAAAGAGCTACTAAATCAATCTTCCCCGGCACTCACCAAGAAGCATATTCAAAGTGTAATTCTTTCTTTCATTTGTGTATTGCTTGGGTTGGTAGATACCATTCTCAAGAAGATCAATTTGATTGTTAGAGAGATTGTTCTCATAATAGATTGCTAAGTTCATACCCCCTTCAACTAGAATCAAGAAGTGTGCAAGAGGCACTAGTTTATACCCCCTTGAGTTGAAATCAATAAGAGTGCAAGAGGCACTAGTTTACACCCCCTTGAGCTGCAATGAGCACTAGTGTATTTCCATTATAAGAGAGAGAGTGGAACTCATGGCACAAAAAGGAGCGTTCTTGGAAGAGTGGAGTACCGAAGGTTGCCCAAACCACTATAAAAAATATTTTGTATTATTTATTTGTGATTACTTTACTTTCTTGCATATGATTACTTTATTGCATATTTTATTACAACTACACATAAGCATGAAAAAGATGGAAAGAAGTTAAAAAGTGATTAAGCAAGAAATTTTTTTAAACTCAATTCATCCCTCCCCTCTTGAGTTAAGCCAAGCTTATGAAACCCAACAAGTGGTATCAAAGTAAGTTACATAATCAATTATAGCAATCCCATTGCTAACCCATTATGTTCATCCTTTATGTTTAGAAAAGGATATTCCACCACCCAAATTCCACATTATGATGATTCAAATTATGCAAAGAGGAAGACAAGGTTAAAAATATTTCTAATGGCCAATGACCTTACACTTTGGAAGAATATTTTTATTCGCATAAGTGAGGATGAAGAGAAAGTAAGGCAAGAGAATATTAAAGCTACTACCCCAATGTTTTCAAACTTGTCTTAAGTTGTAAAAATGCAAGAGAAATATTGGACAGGTTAAAGGTAATTTTTGAGGGGCAAGTTGCTTTGCACTCAAATGATACTAATGCCACTATTGAGATTGACTTAAGTGCAGGAAATAAAGAAAAGGAGGAGAAACCTCCTAAAGAAAACAAAAATAATCAATTTTTTTAAAATAGAATTGTAAACTAAAGAACAACCATAGATTGTGGGGGAGGAATCTCAAGAAGAAGGGGAGATTAAAGAAAATTATTTAGCAATCATTGATGCAGAAACTGAGGAAGAAAAGTTTTAAGAAAGCCAAATCTATGAAGAATGATTTGTCATTGAAAGTGAAAATCTAGAACAAGTCGAATATGAAAATGAGGAATGTATAAGAAGTGACACTGGTAAAGAATCCTCATGGGTTGAGGGGGAGCAACTCAATAAAGAAGAAGTGACTACAAACCCTCAAATTCAAATTGAAGAGCAAAATAGTGAATAGGCTAAATAATTATTTGAGAAATTCTCTCAAGTCAAAGTGGAGCTACCTGAGAAGGAAAGAGATGATAAAGAAGTAAAGAGAAAGAAAATAAATAGGACGATCAATAAGGAAGAAATAGAAGAAGAAGAAGTGTTGTTCCTTTAAAAAGATAAATGAGTGCCTCTCATCAAAAAGTTGCAAAATGAAGAGAGAAGATGAAGAAAAGAAAATTTACAAAGCTTCTCCAAAAGACAAATTGTTCCTAGACATTTGATGAAAAAGAGCATATCCAAGCAAGTCAGAGGCCAAGAAGATAAAATAAGTGTAGGTATGATAATCAAACTTACACTGCTTTATATTCTATCATAATCTACATTTATAATCTTACTTGTTTGCCTCTAATAATGATTATTTATACATTAATAGGTTGTTAAAATTTAGAATAAATCAAAATAATTTAAACTCATTTTATAACTCTAGGATCCATTATGAATGAGGAAATAATGCATATTTAGATGTCCAATATGATTTGAGGATAAGTATGCCAAAGAGGCATTTAATTCATTGAGAACTTTAAGACAAAGTTATATTTATGATATATGCTTGAAATGATTGGTTTGACTTAAATTGATTGTATTGATAAATGATTAAATTAAAAAACATTACATTATAATGGGGAAGAAAAGATTAGAAATAAGTAATTAAGAAAATTTAGGAAAATTTGTTTCTCGTAACAGAATCACCTAGCATCCTAGGTGCCTGGGGTGCGACAGTTGCCTACCAATTCAAAGTAGTAAATACCCAAGCAATTCATGTTCTATTCTCATCCCTTTCATCTTCCCAGCCTCTTGCACCCTAGAAAAGCTAGCGCCTGCCATTTCCAATCATCCATTCTAGCATTTTCTTTAAATTTCTATCTTTCCCATCAAATCTCTACTATTTGTGGCACCCAAAGTAGCTATGTCTAAGCCAAAAAGAGGAGTCAAGCAGCCTAGAACTCGTGGTGGGGTTTCCACTTCCCAACCATCATCATTAAGGAGACCTCACATTGACACTAGAGAAGGTAATCCCTCTTCCCAACCACAAATGGGTGAAAGAGAAGAAAGAGCGAATATAAAAAGAAGGGAGGAGGAAGAAAATGTGAGGTTGTTTTAGCTTAAAATCTCTTTTTGAAGATATAACACCTAGGGTGTTAATTTTTGGATATGATGTATTGGAATACATTGTAATTGTCTTTAGTGAAAATTATGACTCCATCATGTATCAGCGTGAATTGTGAAATTGAGAATAAAGTTATTATATTATGAAGGCCAAATATATATATATATAGTATTTTGATGAAGTATAAAAAAGAGGATTAAATATGTATTTCAATTTTAGAATATATGAAATATATTATGGTCTAAAAATATGAGAAAATAGGATGAAAAAATGGAAAGAAAATAAGGTTTAAAGTGGAGAGAAATGAAGAAAATGCTAAATTTGAAAGGGGAGTTATTTGTGATCAATTTTTGACATGGATAATGGAATAATTTGAAAATATCAATGATATAAGAGTTGTATATCATGAAATTATATTTCTAAAAAATCAAAAATCACATGATTTCGATATCATATAAGAAAGTTATGATCAATGCACTAAAACTGCTCCATATGATTAAAAAGTACCAAAATTAACAAATTAGGTCACTTCATTTAAAAGTTTGACATAGATGGGGGCTAATTTGAAAATATTAGTTAGCATTAAAGTTGTAAATCTTGAATTTATCTTTCTAATTACTCAAAAATTAGGTGATTTAGACATCATATGTAAAATTTATAGTCAATTTACTAATGCTAGGTTGGTATAGAAATTTCATGTCGTGGCATGGCTTTAGCAACGCAGATTTTTAGGCATCTAGCAGGTCTATGCCATGGCACAAGCATTCCATGCCACGACACAAAAATTCTATGTCACAACATGGATTCAGAAAGGCCTTTTTTGGCATCCAACGAGTCTATGTCATGGCACAGCTTCTATAATGGGAGCAGTGGAAACTTTTTAAGTTGGTTTTGTGATTTTTTTCATTCTATTTTTTCTCCATTCTTCTTCCCTTACTCCCATACCTCTACACCCATCATGCCAAGGCTTGATTCTTCACCTTGTTTGTTAGAAATCATGGATTTTTGGAAGAATACTTCTTTCATCATCTCTTCTAGCCTGAGTTTCTCTGGTTTGGATGGTGAAATACGAAGGAAAATTCCATTTAGCATTAATTGAGGGAGGATTCGGACATATGGAGGTTGGATCTTCATGGCAAAGAGGGTGACATGTCCAAAATTGAAGGTAACATGTTTTTCCCTATTTGATTTTTGAGATTTTTTCATTTCTAGGGCTTATACCCAAATTCATGAATATGGATTTTGGAGAAGATGATGGGTGTTTATTGTTAAATTCTTGGAAAAAAATAAGTAGAACATGCCTTGTAATGATTATGGCATAATTTAGACTTGGAAAGTCATGATTATGCATTAACCCCATCTGTGAATAATAACCGTATGAGTAAATTTTCTATGAAATTTTATAAATTGAAAAGAGAATTTATTAATAACTTGATTACAATATTTATAACAAAAATTAGAGTTGATTAAATGTGATTATATATGAGTTTTTGATGTGAATAGTTAATTATGATAGTAAACATGGGAGTTTTGCGTAAAATCATAATTATGCTTAGTTTAATTGAGATATAAGCATGATTAGCATGTTATTAAGGTAAAATTGATGTTGAGTATGCTATAGAATCATGAAGGATAATTGGGAGTGAAAACCCCTAATCCCATGTTATAAAGCAACTTACACTTAATGGATGCCTATGAGGCATTAAATCAATTATCTATTGAATTACCTGCCTAGAGGAATGATTAACAATAAACAAAGATTTTATAACCTCTAGATTAGAAATGTGAAAAAGGAGTAAGTGTTTGGCTTGATATACATTAGTGAAATTATTTTGTAAATAAATGAGATTGTTGCTCTATATAGGATAATCTAAGAAGGATGAAAAGTCATGGAGCTTGAGGAGTGTGTAGTGATTCACTCAAGGTAAGTAGGCATTTATTTTCATTGGATGGTTAGGGATAATGTTTATCACTTTGTTTAAAATCCAAGCATGTTTTGTTGAATGTATGGGGATTAGCCCATTTGTATGAATTCAGGCATATATGTTTTGATTAAGATTGATGTTGTTTAGTTGTTAGGGATAATGGGTATCCCTTGGAATGGATCAATGATGTTTGGTCCAACCTTGGATATCTAATTTAAGGGATAGAGAGTATTCCTTATTATATAATGAATTTGAAGTTTGATTAAATATTAGATTGATTAGTTGGATGAGAAGAATAGGGATTTCTTTTTTTAGTATTAATTGTTGAACATATGTTCGTCGTGATTATTTATAATGATGAATATTGATTATTTGACATGAAATATGCTATGTGTGGATTAATTATTGTTTATTACATTTGTTTACTTATTGAGTTGCCTGAACTCAAGCCTTCTTGTATAAATTTTTAGCCAACAGGTCAGGCAAAGGATATATGAGAAAGAATAAAGACCTTTTAATGGTATGATGTATTATCAAGATTGGAATCCCATGGTGAAATTGTATTAATGTGAATTTGTATAATTGTATAAATTTGTAAATGATGTATAAGGTGAAGTATTGGCATGTCTTACTAAATGATGTATAATATTGTAATAGCATGATATATTTCCCCTAAGGTATAGTGTCATCATGGTGTGATGCAGGTTCTGGGCTGTGGGTAGGATAGGCTAGTGAGTTAATTATGATTTGATTTATAATTGTTGAAACTACAATTTTATTTATGATTTGGAATTGCAAATATTGATGTTTAGTAATTTATTTGATAAATAATATATATTAGGTATTGATTTTGATATTTTTAGGAGAAACTCTATCCAAAATTCTGCAAAATATCCCATTAAAATTAGTAAATTTGGAAAGGAAATAAGGAAATGTATAGGTGTAAAAAAATGGGATCCGAGTACCCCACCCTAAAAGTGAGGAAGTTGTAGTGAAAATAAAGGGAAATGAGCAAGGTTGAGCCTCAGAAGGCGGGGCATGACAGTAGAGGTAGAAGTAAGAAAGGTGCCCACTGCAAAGTTCAAACCACATGATTTACCTGCTGATGAGAATGCAAAATGTCATATTTTATTCTCCTAATACTTCATCT
>JAYJMB010006176.1:0-11272 GCA_036873735.1 Pouteria campechiana | reverse complement strand
AGAAAAATGAAAATGCTTAATTCTAATGTAAATTATCAGATTTGAGAAACTTATAATGCATTCAAAAATGAGAGCTAAGAAATCAATGCAAAATATGTATGAATAGTATATATTGTGTTACCTTGCATCAATAAATTCTTTGGTGATCAAATCCTATATTTTATATTGAGATATAATTCTTAGATGATTTGTTCAATTGATGAGATGCATAAATTATGGTATGAATAGATTTGCGTACAGGGACACATAAAAGGTGAATTTCAAAGATAGTTGAATGAGTGTGGTAAAAGTGAGCACGAAAAGTAATATCCATTGTATTGATAAACATCAAGTTTAGATTGACCCACTCTATTCAAGTTTCATAATAAGATGCCTTAGAAATAGTAATAATGATGTTTCTTGCAAATCAAATCTTAGATGAATCAAAGAAGTATCCTCATGAAGAACCATTGGATCAAGCATTGAAATTTAAATGTTATTAGTGATCAAAATCTTAGACTAGATGAAATTAGCATCTGTGAAGATATTTTTGAAAGATATTCCTAAGTATGTGAATTCAAGGAAATGGAGAAAGTTTGATAAATGTTGCAATTCACATGTATGTCATATGAGATAGTACTATGTAAAGAGAAAAAGTGGTTTGATATTTATAAAGCAACATAATAAACTCTAGTTAGGTGATAAAATATATAAATCTTTCGAAGATGGTGATCTCATCTTGGTAAATAGGGCTCCATCTATGCATAAAATTTTCAATTATTACATCTTCAGTTAAGGTTCTCCCTATGAATTCAATTGTAGCAATAAATGTCTTTATTGAGCATCCTTTCTTGGAGATTTTGATGGAGATTGCCTTAGTGGTCATATTCCTATGTCTACCATCTATAGAGAGGAACCTAAGAAACTAAGCTTATAAAAAGATCACCTAATGATCAAATAATAGAAATCTCACTCTGAATCAAGAAAATTTTAGTGTATGCTTAACTTAAAAACTCTAGAAATTTATTGTGTATCTGTAATTATGTAATTGAAATTGTGATGTTTTTATTTTTGGAGTAAGGATTACATTTTTTTTGAAAAAAATAATTATAGATTGCTAGATTTGGTATACATTTGTGATGAATGGTTTAAGTTTAAGTTTAATGACATTTATATTTTGCCTTAATTGATTGTTTAAATGATATTTCTGTGCCATTCTAGTGATTTTGATGAGAATTATGATTTTGATGCATTTCTGAAATATGAATTGATGTATGCTTGACAGTTGCTTATCTATTTTTAAAGTTTCTAAATGAAAATTACATAATGTTTGAATGTTGCCTTTTTTTAACATATATGTGATTTTCTTATTAATTAAAATACATTCAACTTCATGTTTATAACTGTATGGTATCCATCCTTTAAGAAATTGGAAAAATATTTAGGCATGTGAAGAAATGATGTGGATTGTACAAAATTTGAATATGATTCATGATAAACAGAAGATATTGGAGATTTATCCTTTGTTGAAAATTACAAATTGCATATTGGTACGGGTGTTACTAACAAGTTTTTCTCTTTCATAATTGTGCTATCCTTTAGACCCCATCTCCTATGTGTGATACCTTTTTGATTTTGACAAAAACAAGGAGAAAATTAGAGAAGACTTTGAGGAAAAAGATATGGGAAAAATAGAAATTGGGAAGAAAATCTTTGGTCATATTGATTATGAATTTTGGAATCTTTGATCATGTTGATTATGAATTTTGGAGAAGTATATATGTCATGACTTATCTATAGATAAGGGAAGCTTGAAAATGGATCATTAGCACATTTTTTGTCACAAATCTTTATGTTTTGTCATCATCAAAAAGGAGAAGATTGTTAGCATTATGCATATGATTTTGATTACAACAAAACTTATTTTAGACTTGATATAAGCTAATGATGTTGTTAGTTCATGAAGCTTGAAACGTGGTCAAGAACTTATTTTAGACTTGATATATGCTAAAGATGTTTTTAGTTTATGAAGCTTGAAATGTGGTCAAGAACTTATTTTAGACTTGATATATGCTAATGATGTTGTTAGCTTATGAAGCTTGAAATTGTAGTCAAGAACTTATTTTAGACTTGATATATGCTAATGATATTTTTAGTTTATGAAGCCTGAAATATAGTCAAGTATGCTTGAAAAGTATGAATTTTAATTGAGTAATCATTATGTAAGCATATTTGCAAGTTATCAAAAAATGAAGAAAATCACTATGATCCATATTGCAATTAACTTAGCTTATCATATTGTGCTACATTGGATCATATTCATAATTGTTAAGATAAAAGTATGTGCCTTAGAGAAATATCATTTCTATGTTCCAAAGAATGTAAGCTTTAAAGAGTCTTTCTAAATACAAAAACATGATCCAAAATTTATATCCATGTTTCTAAACTTATGAAAATTATATGTGGACAAATGTATTTTAATTTGTACTGAAAAATGCCAAAGTTTTAAAAAGTGACAGAATGCAAAAACACAAGTGGAGGACATTAGTCGCTTGGCACAACCACCTAGCATACCGCCTAGCAATGAACAGTCGAATGACTCAAGAAGCAAAGTCTAGAAGGCAAACTGCCTGGCATCTCTCCAACTGCCTAGTAAACCACCTAGGATGCCAGCCACTTGGAGAAACTGCCTTGCAAACAACCTGGGAAGCCAGCCACTTGGAGCAACCACCTACCATACTACTTACTAGGGGGCAACAAGGTACACTTTGAAGGAAAGCTAGAGAATCAACCACAGTCGCATGGCATATCGCCTGGCGCACAGTCGCTTGGCCCAAGCACCTGCCATACCACCTATCGAACCCCAAAGATCGGAAATTCAAATGTTGCTTCATCAAATCAACTCTAATGATCATGGTTTTGAAAGATCTATTTAGGGGGGAATGGAAGAACGTTTCTAAGAAGTTAAATCATTCATTTTGAAGATACTGTTGAGCTTTAATCTTTTCATTTTCAATCAACCCAAGGCCAAGAGCTAAAACACTTTTCATACTTATATAAGAACTTTCAAACTTTATAATATTCATCCAAGGCCTTCTTCTACAACACAAAGGGGAGATTCTCAGCACTGAAAAGAGCTGCTCAAATCAATTCTTCCCAATGCTTAACAAGAAGCATGTTCAAATTGTAATTCTCTCTTTCTTTCATTTATGTATATATTGAGTTGTTAGAAACCCATCATGAAGAGCAATTCAATTGTTAGAGAGATTGTTCTCATAATCAATTATTAAGTTTATGTCCCCTTGAGCTAGAATCTAGAAGAGTAAATTGATTTTTGGAGAGATTGTTCTCATAATCGGTTGCTAAGTTTATGCCCCCTAGAGCTAGAATCTAGAAGAGTGTGAGGAGTCCTTATGTAATTCCATTGTAGAAAGATAGTGGAATCCAAGGTAAAAAGAGGAGTGTTCTTGGAAGAGTGGAGTAGGGAAGGTTGCCTGAACCACTATAAAAATGTTGTATGTTATTCATGTGTGATTGATTTACTTTCTTGCATTTAAGTACTTTTTACTTCTTTCATTATAACTTGCACATAAGCACAAAAATGAGAGAAAGTAATTAATCAAGGGTTAAGTAAGAATTTTTTTATAAACCCAATTCACCCCTCCCCTCTTGAGTTAAACCAAGCTTACGAGACCCAACAATTCTAAAGTTTGAAATTTCACTGCTCAGAAGTTCTGGCGGAGTTTTAGAACTTTTGAAGATCAAGAATTGGAAACTCTATCATACTTTAGTACTTCTGAAGTTAATAATCACTTGTTTAGAAGTTCTATCTTCACTGCTCAGAAGCTCTAGCAGAGCTTCAGAAGTTTTGAAGATCAGGCATTGGATACCTCTGTCACACTTCTAAGAGCCTCTATTGTACTTCTAAGAATGTCAGAACTCATTTAACATTTATTTTTAAACCTTAGAACCTAGCTCAAAAACTCTTTTGACATACTTATTCAACCCTCAGAACTGTTCAACACCTCTTTAGAAGTATTTTCTACACTTTTGAGAACTTTTGTAACTACCTTAGAAATACTTCCGTGACACTTTTGAGAATTTCTGAGCCTTTAGAAACCATCTAAGGTCTTCAGAAACACCTCTGAGAAAACTTCTGTTGAAGTTCCATGTAGCCAAACTTTCTTCTGGCTTCATTCTGTGTTTGTTGTATTCTTCTTCCATGTGGCATGACAAAATTCTACATTACTTCTATGTGGAGGGATAGTGCATCTGCATTGCTTCTATGCAAAATAGAAGTTCAACAAAACTTCTGTGTTAATGTCTCTAGACGTTTTGAGTAAAATATGCAAAAGTGGTTTGGAAGGACATAAGTTCTAGGGCAAACAAGTCCATGAGTCAGAAGTTCTGAGGAAGTATCGTATAAATTTTGTCTAGCATTATGTTTCTCCTAACTTGATTCTAAACAACTAATTCTTCTTCTGGTTTGTTTCTGTTTGTCTTCTGATGTGCTTTTGAGTACTTCTGAAAGTGAACAAATTTTCTGTTATGCTTCTATAAATTTTATAAAACATTTGTCCATCCTCAGATTTGCAAGAATACTATGTTTTGATTTTGAGAAAGTTTTGATTTGCTTCTAGCATTATTCTAAGTTACATCTAGTAACTTCCGAGCTTGATGGAATAAGCACCTCTCCTCTGAAGATATTCTGACTTTATTACTTTAGTGCTTTAGAAATTCTGATGGAGTTATAGAAATTTACTTCACTTCCTCAGTAACTCATTTTGCTTGTCTTAGAAGTTTTGATATTAATAATTCTTGCACCAGAAACTCACTTCACTACTTCTGATGATGCTCAGAATTTTTGTCAATCGAGTATTTGGTTTTGACACACTTTTGACAATTATGCTACTTGCAGAAATTATGAAGATTTAAGATTTTTAACCTCCTCATAATCTCTGACGTACTTCTAATGCTCTTTTGAAATAATTGATTCATTGTTACTGAACTTTTGAGATTATGTTAAATACTTGAGCTTTTGTCCTATTTCTAAAAGTCTCTAAATTCTTCTAAAAACTTCTAACATTCACATCCAAACTTCTAAAGTTCACAATTGCTCCAAATTTGCCCTTTTCTAATAAATGTCAAGGTCTAAAATAGCAACAACTTTGTTAAGTATAATATTCTCTTAAACATCAACATAACCCTCTAGAACATATAACCAGGAGATCAAAACATATGAATTTAAGTATAAAAATATAACATGTTATGAGCCTATTAAGAAGCAACTTCGCCTGAGTAAAGACTGACAAATCAAGAATGAAGTAAGCAAGAAGTTGAAGAGATGAACTCCATCTATTGCTCAAACAAATGCAGAATAAATAAGGAATTCGACTCCATCTACAAGATCAAATTCGTCTATTACTTACTATAGACAAAGTGAAAGATGAAGTGGAAGACAAAGTAGAAGCAATCTAGTGAGCATAGACAAAGTTGCATAGATAAAGTATCTGCTTAAATAAAGTGTACTTTAATACACAAGCACATTTGTCTGCAACTTACTACAGACAAATCTATACATGAAATGCAGAGCTCAATTCATCCAAGACAAAGTAAAGTAGAATTCATCTATCACTTTCAACAAACGAATGTGGAACAAAAGAAGAATATCTTACTTCATTTGTTCGAGCTAGATAAAACAAAGTTTGTCTATAGAATAGTTCAACTTCGTCTATAGTGCCAGAGTTCATCTGTTATATGCAATAGACAAATCCACTCACAAAGGATTGAATAATAGACAAATATCATGGGAAAATTTGTTTAAAACTTACGACAAATAAATGCAGATAAAGAAAGGCCATGACTTATCAGAGGAAAATTGATTTATGTGATTTCCATCTAAATGACGTGCACTCATACTTTCATTGTGTAGACTCATTTCAGTCACCATTTTTGGCAACAAGTGGCATTGTAACTTTTTCAGCTATGTCAAGTCAAAATAAGAAAAGACATTTCAACAACAGCTCATCTTCCTCTCTATAAAAGAATAGCATTATAGCGGCTCAAGATAAATAAAAGGCATGTTTTCCAATGACAGAAATCATAATGGTCGCCTACATTCTAAGCTACTGTCATTCCTGTATCAATCCCAACTTTCTCTTGTTCAATGGTTAAGTTTCTGAATATCTGTTTAAGGAGATAAGTTGGACAATTCAAAGGTGGTGAAGAAAGACATTTCAAATGAGCTTAAACCATCATCTATCGTTTATGAGCTTCAATCTATAAATCTTTATGACCATTGATTCTATATTTTGGGAAGACCTTTCTTTCTTGTTAGCACTGTAAAAGGTCTTATCTTCCCCTTTACTAAAATGTGTAAGAGTTTTCTGGTTAATCTGAAAACTAGTGAGTTTATAGTGAACTCAGGAAGACCACATTGTATAATTTATTGGTGAGCTCTGGAAAACCATCATATTTGCTGGTGATTTTCAAAACTAGTGATTTTCTAGGTGAGCTTATAAAAATAAAAAGAGTGCTGTGAGTACTGTGTTTATGCCCTCTAGAGCTAGAATCTAAAAAAGTGTTGAGAATACTATTTATGCCCCTTAGAACTAGAATCTAGAATAGTGTTGGGAGCATTATTATATTTCTATTATATGAGATAAAGTGGAACCCAAGGCAAAATGAGTGTGTGCTCTTGGAAGAGTGGATATAGGGACGGAGTTCTCAGATTGCAATAAAAATCATGTTGTTTGTGTGAGTTTGTTTATCTACTTTATCGTTCATGTACTTTACTATTTTATTATCCATTTTACAATAACCACACACAAGCACAAAAAGAGAGAAATGGTTCAACGGGGGTTAAGCAATGAGTTTTCAAATATACAATTCACGCCTCTCCTTTTGGGTTAAGCCATACTATGGGACTCTACAACTTTATCATGGATAAATTATATTAACTTCGGACAAAGTATATAAGCTCAATATGGAAAGAAATTTAAAGGAAAGTAGTCTTCGCTTTGACAAGGATTCCACTATCAAAGTCTGCATCTCTTTAAGTTTAATGCGCATCTTTCCAAAAGAATGAAAGAGTCAGTCATGCAAAATTCCTTCATCCAGTGTTTGCCAAAATTAAAAATGCATCTTCTTTAAGGACGACGCTGCAAGCTTTCCAGTTAGAAAGAGTTTAAATAGAATACAACTTTTCAATGGGAGAAAATTCAAAATGGTCTTCAACATTCAATGGAAGCCATCTACCTTCAAAAGGCAGAAATTTCTAAAGAAATATAAAGGTAGTGTAATGTCAATGAAGAAGGTTGAGGAAGCTGAGAGAAAAATCAAAAGGAGAAAAGATCTCAAAAGAGTAACCTCTCTCATTTAGACAATGCTTCTTCCAAGATATTCAATCTCCATTATGATAATAGATAATTAGCCTCAAATATGTGTCATTATCATATTTTTGGAGTATTGATATTGTATGTGCTTTAATGTATAATCAATTTTATGTATCCTTAAACTCTATGCAAATCAGCCTAGTAAAGAGGCAAAGTGATGTACAACTTTAGTGTTGCTTATCAACCACATGAGTTGATGGTGAGCTAAGGAAAACCACTGTGTTTACAACCCCTAGAGCTGGAATCCAGAAGATTATTAAGAACACTAATTTATGCCCCTTAGAGCTAGAATCTAGAAGAGTGTTGTAAACACTAATTTAAGCCCCCTGGAGCTGAAATCCAGAAGAGTATTGGGAACACTAGATTATGCCGCCTAGAGTTAGAATCTAGAAGAGTACTAGGAGCACTATTTATGCATCTTAGACTTGGAATCCATAAGAGTATTGGGAGCACTAATGTATTCCATTATGATTGATAGTGTAACACAAGGCACAAGGAGTGTGCTCTTGGAAGAGTAGACGTTGGGACAGGGTACCCAAACCACTACAAAAATGGTTGTATGTATTGTTTGCTTGATTGCTTTACTTTGCATGTTACCATCTTATTATTACATTCCACACATCATTACACATACACAAACATCTACCTAAAATGAATACAACTAAGGAAAGTTGAATATGTGTGAGGAGCAGATACCATGATTGAACAAACAACTATGAAAATCACATATATTCTACAATATTATTCCTGCCTTGCACATTAACTTTTATTTAGCCACAATTTTCATATGCTCAATACACCCCTCCCCTCTTGAGCTATCTACTACATGGGACTAAAAACTTTAGTTAACTTTAGATTATCCAACTTCATTCACTTGTGAAATAGTTGTTAGAATTTTCTCATAATCTTGACTTCTTAACTTTGTTCTAATCACGTAATAAGATCTCACTCTCACCCTCTTTAACAAATCTCTGATTAATATAGATGTTCAAATGTTGGTAGATAATCTCTTAAAGGATGTTAAAAAAAATTGTCAAACAACTTCAAAACTAGGTCTTTGTAATTGCTAGCAATGGTCCCAAAATCATCGATGTTCTACCCAAAAATTATCAACATTTTCCTCCATAAAGAAATCCATTGAAGTTTAACTTTGCTTAATTTCTCCTTGGCTACAAATCTATCAAGGTTCTGACCAAGTACAAGTTTCACCTGATTTGTATCTGTTGACATTTCACTTTGCCTAATGCATTGCTGACTTCAAATTCGTTGAGGTTTCTGACTACAAAACATTAATGTATTTCTCCATTTGACGTATTCCTTCCTTAACCTATTTCCAAAACTTGTTTACATTCTTCCATCATATTTAAGCAACTTAGTTATATGCATTTCATTTCATTCATAAAAATCATCAACTCTATATCAAATGCGTATCCTCATCAAACCACATAGCAAAACTTATTCCATCCATGTTTGTTGATCATCAAAATAGGAAATAGGAGTCAAAGAATTCTTTCCCTTTTTGATGATAAAAAAACTATGGATGAAGCTAAAATAACATTCTTCCCCTTATTAACATGCTTCTTTCTCCCCTTTTTTGTCATAAGGAAAGAAATGGGAATGTATAAATGTAGATCATGCAAAAGAATTATATAAACAAAATGCAAAAAATGAATATAAAGTCATAAGTTGTGAATATCAACAATGACTCAAAGCGTCAAACTAGTGAACTTAAACTAGCAATAAAGATAAGATAACTAAAGTATCTTCAAGTCTTGAAAAAGAGAATTAGTTTTTGAAAATGAGTTTATGTCTTCAAGGCAAGATAATTTGGGATGAGATGACTTTTTCTTTATAGTGGAGTCGGATTGATCTGTAGAGGAAGAAGCATGGATTTCCTCCATTATGTACGCCTGCAAGTCAGCTTTGAGAGATCCTAGACTAGTTGCAAGTAAAGCCTATCAGGTGGCAACTCAAGCAAAGGAGAATTCAAGGTGGTTGTGACATGGGGTGAAGAAGAAATTGTAAGTATGGTAGGAGTTAGGGCTAGAATTGTGGTGGTTAGAGTGTGTTAAGTGTCTGAGATAGTCACTGCTGAATCATCTCTAGCCTGAAGATCCCTCCCATTCTTTCCTTCCGAACCTTCCTATAATACCTGAGGTGTTGAATTTTGGGTTTTAGTATCAATGTGATTGAAAATGAACTGGAGGGTAAAGTTGTATATTATGGGACAAAGTAATTGGACATGATTTAGAATTTTATGAGGAAAATTTTTGCATTTTGATGATGCATAAAAAGAGGATTTAATATGTATTTTTAATGTTAGAATATATGAAAAATATTATGTTTTAAATATATGAGCAAAATATGGTGAAAAAGGGGAGAAAAATCATAAAATAAAATGGTGGCCAACGAGCCTGCATCGGTGGTTCTGGTCAGTTATTTAAGTCGGAAAACCAAATTTTTGACATATTTTCTATTTTGTTCTTTACCTGTTCTATCCCATTTTTTCCTTCTCATGCCTTATCACCATTATTCCCAATCCCTTATCATTTTAGCTTGAAAAATCCCTTACTTGAGTGATGAATCCTTGGATCTCGTGTTTAGATCCAAGTTTCGGTCGTTTTGATGGTGGATGAGGGAGGAAATTTGATTCCTTGCAAATAGAGTGTACTAATTCAAGTTCTGAACTTGGATTTTCATCCATGGGAGGAAGAGAAGCCTAGATTCTGTAATAAGATACTTTTACCCATCCAAATTGGAGTTTTTATGTAACTAGGGTTTTGAGAATCATGGAATTTTGGGAAAAAATGATGGATTTGGATGTTAGAACCATGTAGGAAATGATTAATTCATGTGTAATATGGTTTTGGAACTTAATTGGAGAAGAAAATTGATGTGTTACCCTAAGCTAGGGTTTTGGGAATAGTGATATTTGGGAATTTTGTGAATTATATGAAATTATAATGGGGAAAATGTTTAACGCATTGATTATAATATCATGAGGTTTGTTTGGGTTGTGCAAAACATGTTTTAAGTTATGCCCTAATTGGGGTTAAAAGGGGGATTTTTGTGTGCAGACTATGTGAGCCACAAATTGAGTGGATTAGACATCTAATTACATTATTATTGAAGTTAATTGCATGATAGTCATGTTGTATAATGATTGAATATGGTTGAAAATGGATTCCTTAAGAACCGTTGTCGAGTATGTTGGCTTTTGACTATATATTGATATAGTGAGAATATGAATGGCTCTATTGTGATACAAGATATTAGAGTGGTTATGTTGAAATGCTATGAAATCATGATGTGTAATTGGGAATGAAAACCCTAATCTTGTGTTATAGAACAACTTACAAGTTATGAATGCCTGTGAGGCGTTAAATCATTGATCTATTGAATTACGCGCCTAGAGGAATGATTAGTAATGTTAAAGTGCAGTGTTATACTCTAAAGATAGCCATGCACTTTTGTGATTGGTGATGTGTAAAAAGAGTAATCTATTGGCTTAATATGAATTAGTCAAGTTGCCTTGTAAATGAATGAGATTGTTGCTCTATATAGGATAATCTGAGAATGATGAAAAGGCATGGAGCTTAAGAAGTGTATAGTGATTCACTCAAGGTAAGTAGGCTATCTTTCGAATATATTATTAGAAGGGGATAATGATTATACCATTATTTGTGTTCATTTATTTTCAAGCATAGATATATGAATGGGGATTGTGGACATCCCGTAAATCTTGGTTTTGTAATAAATGAATACGAAGTGTGGATTATGTGTAAATTGTTGAGATTGGTTATGCCTCAAATATTTTGTTATTATTTGATGAGAATGCAAAATGTCATATTTTATTCTCCTAATACTTCATCTTTTGCACCTATTTGATTCCTAAATAT
>JAYJMB010006173.1:0-11274 GCA_036873735.1 Pouteria campechiana | reverse complement strand
GATCTGTGCAAAAGATGAAGTATTAGGAGAATAAAATATGACATTTTGCATTCTCATCAGATACACCAACATCAAAATACTATACCATGGCATCAAAATCTCAATGTCGCAGCTTCAAATTCTGATGCCACGGCATCTACCTATTGAATGCCCAACTTGACAACCAAACGCCATTATAATATTTTGAGATATTTTTACATATGACATTTTCATGACATCATTTTTATGGCATTTGAAAGATAATTTCAAGGGATACAAATTTTATGTTAAATACATTTTCCAAATCAGCCCCCATCTATGTCAAATATTTAAATAAAGTGATGCAATTTGGTAATTTTGGTACTTTTTTACCCATATGGAGCAGTTTTGGTGCATTAATCATAACTTTCTCATATGATACAGAAATCATGTGATTTTCTATTAGTTAGAAATATAATTGCATGATCTATAACTCTTATGTTTTTCATATTTTCAAATTATTCCATTATTCATGTCAAAAATTGATCATAAAAGATTCCTTTTTCAAATTCAATATTTTCTTAATATAATCTTGTGCTCCTTCAGTTTTTCTCCATTTCTCCTTTGTTTTTCTCATATATTTAATCCCTCCTTAATCATAACATATGAAAATAACAATATCACATTAAAATGCATAATAATATCCTCAAATAACTAGATCAAATCATATTTTAGTCAGCCCATTCACATGTATATCCAACTTCTACCACCTAGTTCCACATTTATACTTAAATAATAGCCTAATACATTTCAAAATTCCCAATCAGTTTACGTTCATCATAACCTTAGTAATACTTCACTACACGTCCCATATTTCAATACCTTGGGCATTATGAACTACTCCTCTTACAAAAACTTTCGACCTCAAAAATTTAAGCTCTAAAACAGAGGTATCAAATTTTTATGCCATAACCTTTACATACTGCTTTATCACAAAGCAACCTCTGATCAACAGGGCATTAATAGATACGATTTTAATAAGTCTAAAGCATGATAATTTCATAATATGCTAAATAATATTATATACCAATACTAATATTATAGTATAAGATAATGACAATACAAATTTAATTTCATACTCATGATATATACTGTTTCTCAATTTAGGTTATACAATCTCTTTCCATACTACCATCCACATAGGTCCTATCATCCATCCATCACCAAATCAATATCACACATGAAAATTGAACTACTATCATTTGACAAATACAAACCAATGTATCCATACTTTCATTCGTTTGCTATCAACCAATACCATGCTCAAGAGGCTACGAACCAAGTGGACACAACTACAAACAAAGTGGACACAGCCACAACCAAATGGCATCAGCCATCATCAAAGTGGACTTAGCCACTAACCAAAGGGACTCAACTATCTTACAACTTTGGCGTGTTCTGGTCCATCCCTGTAATTCGGCTACACATGCTATGGAATCCATGATTACATGGTATTCCACCATCATTGCAACCAAGACATCATAAATTCTCCATCCGCACCTATGAAATAAGCAAAGGAGTCTCATACAATAGGCTGATCAGGTCTCTCTGCCTTTACAAGCAACACAATCAAACAAAGCTCTGTCATGGGTGGGATCCCAAGTATCCAAAGTAGCCATCTCGGTAGGCATCCAAACCTCAAATATACAATGATCAAATTCTAGTAAGCATCTAACTTTCAAATACATATCAATCATATTTCTAGAGGCATCCAAACACTAACATGAACCTCAGTCATGCGTCCAAGCCTCGATCAAATAATCCAATATCCAAACCTTATTCAAATAGACAAATATTCAATTTTCATTCAAATAACCAAAATTTTGACCTCAATCCAATAGCCAAATATCCAAACTTAATAAATACCCCAATTGGCAAAACCAAATCCAAACCAACCTTCATGATATCTACACCTCTGTGTCATCCTGACACCATACAAAACTTCAATCATCCTACCACCACACAACCCAAATGCCTAATAGGGCATATCATACAATGTCATATTACTCATACCCAATGTTTCATATACATTAGTCAAAGTAGTCCAAACATTTAGCCTATAGCCCATATCAAAATTAAATGTCAATAAGATTCCAAAACAACATCCAATTTCAATTATATAACAATTATTTTCTAACCACTATCTAAATTCCAACATTCCTTACCATCCAAACACATTAAACCAATTCACAAAGTGCTTTTCATAGCACAACTTTCAAACATAACTATATTGGGATGCAAAATAAGGTAATATCAGTAATCTAAATACCAATAACCCTCATATGCAAAATTTCCTATCAATCTTTTACATTATCAATTGTATCAACTCAAAATAACTTAACTTATAACAAACATTCAATATCAATCATTCAAGAGGCAAGTACACAAATTCATAATTCCCAGTATTGATTAACACAACTCAAGTAGGCCATGACAATAATATCAATCATTATATGGAAATGTCTGTTCCTCATTCTAAATCATGGGACTCATGTCATTGTATTCAAATCAGAATATTCATAAGCAAAATTACTAAACCATATGTAAGCATACTATGTCCGATCAAAGTAATCAGATAGCCCTCAAAGTTCACATGACAATTTTGACTAAAGGAATCCAATAATTCCTGTGCAAATCAATTAAATAAACCAAAACTAAATTCAATTAGCAACATTTATTCATGAAATTTTTACAGTTTCATCATTTTAAATTCACATACTTTGTGATAACAATTCAAATATTCAAACAAGATACATGTCAACATCATCAAATGTTCAAACAAGATTCATATAAGCATCACCATGCTTCCCTACGCTACTCCAATCATAGCAAATATTTATCATCTCATCTTAATCAAATACTAAATCAAACCATATTTAGACCTTCACAGCATTGTCATATTCATTTCCTATCAAAATCATTAATGCCATACCATAACCATTCATTTCAATAGCATTCATACCAAATAACATTTATATCAAAATTCAAAGTGCCTCATTTACCTAACTCACACCTTCAATATACTTCTAATGTTCTTCCATATTTCTCATGAATTCATCACATTGTAATGGCATGTCATTTCCTATTTCTTCCAACAACTATTACTATCATGGTTCTGGGCTCATCTCTCAACTTAACTTATCACACAAACAAGTATTTGGGCTCTAATACCATTCTATCACACCATGCCTTTCAAGGTGCAACCTTCATCATTTGCCTTTTTTTCACTATATTTGCCCACTTTTAAGGTGGGGGTGCTCGGGTCCCATTCTGGGACACTCATACTTTTCATTATTTCTCTTCCAAATTTATTAATTTTAATGGAATATTTTAGCATCAATTTGGGTAGAGTCTTCTATAAAAATATCAAAAACAATGCTTAATAAACATCATTTATAAAATAAACTTCTAAACATCATTGTTTACAATTTCAAATCATACATAAAATTGTAGTTTCAACAATTATCACTATAATCATAAATAACTCACCATTCTGTCATAATTAACTCCACTAGCCTGAATTACCCACAGGCAACAATCCATATCACTCTATGATGGCAATAAACATAATCCATATCCATAATATGCACCTTTTTCTATTATTATGCCATGCCAATTCTCTATAATATACATCCTTTACAATTTAATACACTTATACAATTACCATTATGCAATACGCAATGAGATTCCAATCCTAACATTCAAACATACCACCTAACATCTTCTACACTTGCTTATCAATCCCAATCCACAGTTGGGAGTCTTCATTTGGCCTATCAGCCAAAAGATTTAAATAAGAAGGCGTGAGTCCAAGCAACTCAATAAATAAGCACAAATAAAAGAAATCAATTATCAATTCCAAATTTACATAGTTCAATCTAATCATGATCAAAGACATAATAAACCAACCATGCTATGAGGACTATATCCTCATTATTCTAATCCAATAATCAAGGGATGACCCTTATCAATTCATATAGAAATTCATTCACAAAAATAATCAAATACACACAATACCAACAAACATGACATACTTCAATCCAAGGGATATTAGTTATGCCTAATGTTTATACCCATAAATCAATATAAACATTTATGATCAACAAATATGGGATATCCAATATCCCCAATCAAAACACAAAAGCCCAAATTCAAATAAATGGGATATTCCTTATCCCCAACTAATCATACATTCGAACAACACAAGGGGGCCTACTTACCTTGAGTGATTCTGCCTTTTAATCCTTCTCAGATCATCCTATATAGAATAGCAATCTCATCATTTACAAAAAAAAGTTTCACTAATCTGCATTGACCCAAACATTAATTCTTTTTCTACATTATTAATCTAATGAAATTATTAAACCTTCATTCATTGTTCGTTCCATTGTCATACGCAGAATAATATTTCATTGAAGCTTTTCAATAATTATGTACTAATACTTATAGGTTTATGATTCCACATGCTTAAATCATCTCAAAAATTTCATAATCAACTAATTAAGCCTTTCCCCGTGGCAATTACTTCTAGATCATAGATTTTTCTCCAATTATCACCATACATGAAATCCTAACCGACATGAATCATCATGTTTATGTCTAATCAAGTTCAAAAAAAGTTTAATTCATGCTTTAATCATTTTCCCCATCATTATTATACATAAACTACTAAATTCCACAATTTTTCCACTGTTCATGGCTAGTATGAAACTATAACTTAGCAAAATCATAACTTCTTATGCCCAAATCATGCCAAGATCATTACAAAACATATACCAACTAATTCTCCCTACAAAATTTGCATCAATTCCATCATTCCCCAAAAAGTACACTATTCATAGAAACCCTAATAAGCATAAAACCTAATTTTGGTTAGTAAAGAGTATCTTACCTTGAAATCCAAATGTGGCTTTCACCCACAAACTTGAATCCAAGTTCAAGACACCAAGAAGCTTCCTCCAATTGTCAAAAATCGGACTTACTCCATTTCCTACCATCCAAATGGTCAAAAGTTGGGTTTAGGAGCATAGGTGAAAGATAACACGCCTAAACCATGATTTTTCCTAGTTAAATTCATATAAAATGGGGCATAATGATGCTAGGGTGGAGTTTGGGGCATGGAGAAGAAGAATAGAATGGGGTTTTAAAAAATGTAATGGGATCCCCCTTTAAAAGGTCAAATTTTTTGGTACTCCGGGGCATCACAGGACTGATGCGTGGCATCAATTCGTCGATTGCTTGAATATTTTGGCTTTCTCAAGTGATGTCACAACATCAAAATCTAGTGCCACGGCATCTTGTCTCATTATCGTGGCATCAAATTTGATGCCACGACATCCCCCTCACTAGATGCCTTGAAAACTCATATTTCTAAAGTGATGTCGCGACATCAAAATATAGTGTCATGGCATCAAAACCCCAATGTCGTGGCATCCACCTGCTAGATGCCCAACTTTATAGCCAAACACCATTATAGTATTTTGAGCATATCTTTTATATATGAATCTAAATGATATAATTTTTGAGGCATTGGAAAGCTAACTTCAAGAGATACAACTTTAATGATAACTAGTTTTTCCAAATCACCCCCCATCTATGTCAAATATTTAAATAAAGTGACATAATTTGGTAATTTTGATATTTTTACCCATATGGAGTAGTTTTGGTGAATTGATCATAACTTTCTCATATGATATCAAAATTATGTGATTTTTTATTATTTAAAAAGATAATTTCATGGCCTAAAACTCTTATGTTTTACATATTTTGATCACAAGTGACCCCTTTTCAAATTCAACATTTTCTTAATATACTCTTGTGCTCCTTCGGTTTTTCTCCATTTCTCCTTTGTTTTTCTCATATATTTAATCCCTCCTTAATCATAACATATGAAAATAACAATATCATACTAAATTGCTTAATAATATCCTCAAATAACTAGATCAAATCACATTTTAATCAACCCATTCACATGTATATCCAACTTCCACCACCATAGTTCCACACTTATACGTAAATAATAGCTTAATATATTTAAAAATTACCAATTAGTTTACATTCATCATAAACTTAGTAATATTTCACAACACTTCTCATATTTCAATGCCTTGGATGTTACAACTTTGTCTATGGCATAAAAGATAAAATGGAAGACGAAGTGGAAGCTACACAATGAGGACAAACAAAGCAGCATAGACAAAGTAGCCGCTTGAAAAAGTGGACCGCAATGCATAAGCACATTCGTCTGCAACTTACTACTGATAAATCTATAGATGAAGTGTAGAGCCTAATTTGTCCAAGACAAAGTAAAGTAGAACTCATTTGTCACTTTCTACAAACAAATGATGAATAAAAGAATAACATTCTACTTTGTCTGTTCGAGCAAGATGAAGCAGAGTTTGTCTGTTGATCAGTTTGACTTCGTCTATGGTGCTAGAATTCATCTATTATTTACTACAGACAAGTCACATTCACGAAGGATTGAATGACAAACAAATCTCATGAGAGAATTTGATTTGAGATTTATGATAGACAAATGCAAACAGAGAGAGGTTATGACTTATCCAAGATTAATTGATTTATGAGACTTGCATCTAGATGGCATTTGCGCTCATGCTTTCATTGTGCCAACTCATTTCAATCACCATTTTTTGGCAACAATCGGTGTTGTAGTTTTTTCCGCTGTGTCAAGTCAAAATGAGAAAAGATGTTTTAACAACAGCTCATCTTCCTCTCTATAAAAGAAAGGCATTGAAGGCATGCACCCCAATAGGTGAAATCACAACAGTCATCTACATTCAAATCTAATCTCATGCTTGAATCAATCCCAACTTTGTTCTTTGCAATGGTTAAGTTTTTAATGATCTATTTAAGGAGATAAGTTGGACGATTCAAAGGTGGTGAAGAAAGATATTTCAAATGAGTTTAACCTTATGTAAATCCTTCACCCATGGCTAAGAGCTTAGACTGTCATCTATCTTTTATGAGATTTAATCTGCAAATCCTTATAGTTATTAATTTTTATATTTTGGGAAGATCTTTTATGTTGTTAGAATTGTAAAATATTTCATCTTCCCCTATGCTTCACTATAACACTTTATAAATGTGTGTTAGTTTTTTGGCTAATCTAAAAACTAGAGAGTTGGTAGTGATATTTGGAAAACTACCAAGTTTACTGGTGATCTTAGAAACTGGAGAGTTTCTTAGTGAGCTTGTGAAAACCAAAAGAGTACTAAGAGCATTATGTTTAAGTCCCCTGGAGTTGAAATCCAAAAATATTTATGCCCCTTGGAGCTGAAATCTAGAAAAGTACTATGAACACTATTGTATTTCTATTATATAGGATATCGTAGAACCTAAGGCACATGAGTGTGTGCTCATGGAAAAGTGGATGTAGGGACGAGGTTCCTGAACCACTATAAAAATCATGTTGTTTGTGTGTATTTGTTTATTAGCTTTATCCCTCATGGACATTGCTATTTTATTATTTATTTTATAATACACTACACATAAGTATGAAAAGAGGGAAATGATTCAATAGGGGTTAAGCAATGAAATTTTATAAACCCAATTTACCCCTCTTGGGTTAAGTCATACTATGGGACTCAACAAGTAGTACGTATCAGAGTGAGCTAGATAAACAATTCTAGTGATCTGTTTGGCTTACCAAACAATCTCATCCTCTATGTTCTCCAAAGGGTACTCCATTGTAACACCCCGCACCCCACCCAAAACATTTTCGTCATCCTGTAGATTGCTCTCTAATGGGACCTATGCGGGATGCTACCATTTCCCTCTTCTTAAGGGAAACCTTTCCATAACCTCATAATTTCCCTATTTTTAAGGGAAATATTCTTTCATAAATTCAACAAAGCTAACCTTATAATTTTAAGGTCCAAAACTTGATATACATTAGTTGAATAAATTTCTAATATCCATAAAATTTTCAATATAAAACACATTCATCAATAATAATATTTGAATTTAATAATCATATAGCAATAACATGACTCAAATCATAAATCATTAACCTATCCTAATTTACCCATAACCCAAAATCTGTTTCTTCTCATGATGGTAATAAATAAACCCATATTCATATCACCTACAATTTCCACTACTACAACATGACATTATACTATATGTTATTATACTACAATATAAATTATTTGAAATCATTAAAACACACTTACAAACTTACATAATCATTATTATACAATTACACAAAAAAAGGGTAACAGCCCTAATCCACCATACACTGTATGTCTTTAGCCTTTCTCATAAATCCCTTGTCTAACCTATCAGCTAAAAATTTAACAAGAAGGCATGAGTTCGGGCAACTTACTAAGTAGACAACAACAGAAAATAATAATTAAAACTCATAAATGTGAGATTATTATGATTAGAACATATATAATCATATCCAACATTCAAATGTAATACATAATTCTTTTGATTGCATTCAACAGATTCTCAACACCTTAATTATGTGATATTATTCACCATATTATAATAGACACATTCATTCCTAAACAAATTAGGGAATGCTCTATATTCCCCTTAAATCAGGCATTCACATGAAGCCATATGAAACATACTATTCATCATGACCATGGTGTATTCTTTATCCTCAGCTGATAAACATCCATACACAAGAATAAGTATTATAAGATACTCATTCCATTCATATCATAAACAACCACTAATAACTTCAATTCAAAGGGTATTTATTATTCCTGACTTTTGAGCCTTCACAAACCAATATAAACAACAATCATTAACTATCAAAGGATTCAACCATACATATTCATAACAAATAGGATATCCATTATCCCCAAACAAACATACAAACCCGAATTTAAACAAATGGGCAATTCCCATGCAAGTAACAAGAAACAGGGGCCTACTTACTTTCTTATGCCTCAAGTTCTGTAGCTTATCAAGCTCAATAATATGTGTTCTTTCTATATTCCAATGGCCCTACAAGAAATATTCAATGTACATACAATAATGTCATTTATTTGCAAAAGTAACATTAACTAATTCATATTAGATTAAACACAATGAGACCACTATGAATCCATTTATTCTTGAAGTGCATAACAGCACTCTAATGTTAACACAATTTGTTTAATATTTATTCTTCCTTAATCACTTTCTAATTCATATCATCCATGTATTAAAGATTCACATCATTTCTCTAATGGAAACACTTTATCAAAAGTATGATAAACATCATTTCATTAATGATGAATTAATCTTCATAACAAGTTAAGTAAACTATAACTTTCACTAACTTGCTACCACCAAGCTTAAACTCATCACTTATCTTAAATGTAACTTAGTTAACACTTAACTAACCTTTAGAATAATTCAACGAAGCATCAATTATGCTTTTAATGTAGGCACTTCATGGCATACATAACCCATACACAAAATCCACAATTAGGTTAAGGTCAAAACTTTGATTTCACATATCCAAATCACCCCATACATGTCCCAAAATATTATAAGTCATGAATTACACATTTCCCCCATGATATTCACACCTAAATCATGAAATTTCCCAATTTTCACTATTCATAAAAACCCTAACAAGCCAAAACCATGAATTCTTATGTCCAAATCACTATAATCAATCCATTAACTTATTTTCCTCATGTATAATATAAGAAATCTATCATTTTTCTCCATACTTCCATTGTTCATGAAAATTTACAAAACCATAGCTGACAAAAATTCAAATTTGGTTGGGGAAAAGTGATTTACGGTGAAATCAAAGCCTATCTTCCTCCCACAAATGAGAATCCAAGCTCAAAACTTGAAGTAGCACACTCCATTTGCGAAAAATCAAATCTTCTTCCATTTTGTATTGTCCAAATCCCTAAAACCCAATCTTAGAGGCATGCTTGAGTGATTCTTTATCTAAATAAGGAATTTTACAAACTAAAAAAGGCATGAATTTGGGCTAAACAGGGCTAGGGCATGAAGTTTATGTCATAGGAGAAGAAACGGAATGAATAGAACAAAAAACAAAATGGAGTCCAGCCTTTAAAAAGTTAGATTTTTTGCTACTCCAGCACACCATAGAACTGATGTGGCAGCATCAACTTGCTAGATGCCAAAAATTTTGGCCTATGCTGAAGTGATGCCGCGACATCCACCTTACTGGATGCTAAAAATTCTCCTCTTTTGAAACAATGTCGTGGCACTAAATTCTTGTACCGCGACATCAACTTACTGTCCAACATTTTGTGGATTTTCCTCCACTTTAAACCTAAATTTTTCTCATGTATTTACTCCCTCATCACTAATGACATATTAACATAATGAATTCACAAAATTACACAAAAATACTCACTCAAGTACTAAAATTCACCCCAATTGATCATCTCTCCATCTATAACTTAACTCATTCCAACTTTTCTCATAACCTCACTTAATTCATATTAAATTTTAAATACAATTCATATATTTATCCTTCAAATCATTATACAAAGTCCAAATATATATTTTGATTTGACAAAATATTTCCTCATTTTTAACACCCTGGGTGTTACATCCATCTCTCCACTTCCATATTTTCAATGGATACAATTATGTGTAATGGAAGAAGAAAATGATAATATACCTTGTGGCCAAATGATCTTTATTTATGGAAAATCATCTATATTGGCATAAGCAAGGATGAAATGAGAGCTGAACTGAAAAATATTGAAATTTCTCTATATGCTCTCTGCCCCACCATTTGCAAAGATGTCCTAGCTTACAAATTAGTATGAGAAATCTTAAGACAAGCCAAAGACAATTCCCAATGGGCAAAAATACCTTGCTCTCACACATTATTTATGTTACTATTATGACTAACTTGAGTATAGGAAATTAATGGAAGAAGAAACAAACTCCTGGAGAGGAAGAAGAAAAAGAAAGAAACTTGGTCTCTAGAAATAAAATGAAGACATGATGAAATACCAAGTTCCTTATTAAATAAAGAGGAAAGGAAAGTGTAGTATGACACTCAACCTCAAATGTTATTATTAAATGTGTCATTATCTAAATTCTGAAATTTTACTTGGGTATTTCTGCTTGTTCATTCTCTTGTTAATAAGATTTCATGTTTAGTCTTTGTAAGGCCTTGGAAAATTTTACAAATGTAAATTTTTGTTATTGTAAAGTTTTCCTAATTTTGCCGGGTCGATAGGTTGTATAATTAAAGTTTTGAGAAACTTATTATGAAAAAGTTATGAAATTGAGTAG
>JAYJMB010006172.1:0-11276 GCA_036873735.1 Pouteria campechiana | reverse complement strand
ACCTATCGACCCGACAAAATTAGCAAAACTTTACAATAACAAAAATTTACATTTGTAAAATTTTCCAGGGCCTTACACCAAGATAGAGTTAAAATTACTCAAGCATTTGTCAATCATATAAAGCTCATGTGAAAACTAAAGAGGCTAAGAAACCAGTCTGCAATCTTTGCAGAAATATAGAAGACAAAGAAGAAGCGGCAGAGCAGCTAAACAAGAAAACTTTGTCTGCCGTCTTCATCTACAAAGGGTTGTCTGCCACTTATAATAGTCAAAACATTAAACAACCACTAAAGAAGCAAGTCATATATGCCTCAATAAGTCCTCTGTTACCTCTAATAGATAACTCATCATAATAATGACCAAATGGTGGATTCGTCTTCTCACCACAACTTCATCTATCACTTACAACTTCGTCTACTAATTTCAATAGATAAATAATAGACAAAGTTATTATGTATATTAGAGAAGGAGCTTTGTCTACCAAGAAAGATCGTCTGCTACTTATAGTACACAAAGCACTTTGGCTGATGAAAAAAAGACTTCATTTGGTAAAAGTCACCTCGTCTACTTTGAAGAAGCATTTTTTGCGCCACAAGGATCATCTATTACTTACAATAGACAAAACAACAAACAAAGATAACTCACATGATAAAGGAAACTTTGTCTACTAAGAGAACGTTGTCTGATGAGTAGTGAAAAAGAAGAACTTTATCTGCACTTCAATAGTTCATCTGTTACTGATAACAGATAAACCAAAAAATGAAGTAAAATGCTGCAACAGTCTCTGATAGAATTAAAAAGTTAAAATTGTCTATTATATGGATCTACTCATAGCCACTTTGTCTATTACTTACAAGAGATAAAATCAAGACATCAATCGACAAAGTCCTTAGATAAAATATGGCATATCATGAAGAGTAAAAGCTGCTTATACTAGACATCACTAATTGCACTCTCCAGTCAAAATCTCATTCGAAGCAAATTTTGTAAAGCAAACTAGACAATTCAAGATTAGCTGAAGATGGAAAGAAATTCAAAGGAAATTAGTTTATGTTCTGATAAAGGTTACAACTTTCAGAGGCTGCATCCTTTCTGGCTTAATGAGCATCTTTCTAGAATTATAAAAGATTCAGTCAAGCAAAAAAGTCTTCATCCGACATTTGCTAAAATCGAAAAGACATCTCCTTCAAGAATGGCATTACAGGCTTTCTAGCTACAAATGAGTTTCTCAAGAAGATAACTTTTCAATGGAAGAAATCAGAATGGTCTTCAACATTAAAAGGAAAGCCAACTACCTCCATTGGGCAGAAATTTTTGAAGCAACATAAAGATAGTGCAGTGTCAACAAAGAAGGTTGAGGAAGCTGAAAGAAAAATAAGAACAGTGCTTAAACAAGTAACACCTCTCTCAATCAGACCATGCTTCTTCCTAGATGATCAATTTCCATTGTGCTAATAGACAATGAGCCTAAAAGTTCTATCCTAATTACACACCTGAAGTATTGATATCTAATGAGCTTCAATGAGATATCATTCCATATATGAGCCTAATCTCCATACAAATCAACCTAGTAAAAGAGGCAATGTAATGTGCAAAAGAGTGTTGTTAATCAGCTATGTGAGTTGGTGGTGAACTCAAGAAAACCACAATATATGAGTTATTGGTGAACTCTAAAAAACCAATAAGTTTGCTAGTGATCTTCGAAACCAGTGAGTTTCCTGGTGAGCTCAAAAAACCAGAAGAGTGTTGGGAACACTGTCTACGCCCTCTAGAGCTTGAATCTAGAAGACTGCTGGGAGCACTGTTGTATTTTTATTATATGGGATATAGTGTAACCCAAAGAACAATGAGTTGGTGCCCTTGGAAGAGTGGATGTAGGGATGGGGTTCCCAAACCACTATAAAAGCTGTGTTGTTTGTGTGAGTGTTTGTTCATCTATTTTGTTCTTCATTAAATATAACATTATCCCTCACATTATCATGCACACATGATAACCTACTAGAAACAAGAATGGCTAAGAGAAGTCGAATTTGGAAGTGAAGCAGTCACATTGATTAAACAATCAGACATGGAAATTACATATGTACTGCATCACTATTTCTTCTTAGCTCATTAATTTTTATATGCTCAATTCACTCCTCCCCTCTTGAGTTACTCATTTACTTGGGACCAATAAAGTCCACTACATGGTATGCAGACTTAGTGAATTTCTTACAGGAAACATCATACCATCTGATCTGTCCCCCCCACCAAAAGAAGAAGTTCTTGTCAAATGTAAAATACTATTTTTGGGAAGATCCAATTCTCTATAAGCATTATGTTGATCAGATAATATGATGATGTGTGTCAGAGGAAGAAATGGAGGACATTCTCAGGCATTGCCATATGCTTGAGTGTGGGGGTCATTTTAGAGGGAATCGTACAACTGCAAAAGTTTTGCAATCAGGTTTCTATTGGCCTACATTGTTTAAGGATGCCCATGCTTTCATTGCCGCATGTGGTTGATGCCAAAGAACTAAAAATATTTTTAGAAAGAATGAAATGCCTCTGAAAAATATTTTTGAGGTTAAACTTTTTGATGTGTGGGCGTTGACATCATGGGTCCATTTCCTTCCTCACACAATAACAAATACATTCTTTTTGCAGTATATTATGTTTCAAAATGGTTGGAGTCAGTGGCTACAGACTAATAATGGGAAGGTAGTGCTGAATTTTCTGCGTAAGTACATCTTCACAAGGTTCAAAACTCCATGGGCCATTATCAACAATGAAGGAACCCACTTTTGCAACAAAAAGTTCAAAGCTCTCCTTTCAAATATAAAGCCAAGCATAAAATAATAGTGGCTTATCATCCTCAAACAAATGGTCAAGCGAAGATTTTAAAAAACGAGGTGAAGAGAATTCTTAAGAAAATAAATTGGGCTAAGAAGTTAGATGATCCTCTATGGGCATATAAGACTGCATTCAAGACACCTATAGGCATGCCATCTCTCAGTAGAGCTAGAACATCGAGCTTAGTGGGCTATGAAGCAATTAAACATGAGCATGGAGGCAACCAAGGAAAAATATTTGTTGCAACTCAATGAACTGGATGAATTTCGCAATGAGGCCTGAAAATGCCAAAATATATAAGGAGCGGATAAAAAGCATGGCATAGCAAGCACATCTTGAGAAAAGAATTTTTTTCCAGGCCAGAAAGTTTTATTGTTCAATTTCAGGCTTCAATTGTTCCTGGGAAAACTTATATCAAAGTGGTCAAGCCCATTTGCTATGACAAAAGTTTTCTTATATGGTGCTGTGGGGCTTCAACATGAAGAAAAGGGGACGTAAAATGTCAATGGGTAGAGATTGAAGCCTTATTATGAGGGCCACATTGATCACCTCAAAACAACTATCACGCTTGAATGACCTTGAAGAGGAATAGTCTGGCTGAGGACTATAACCTGAGCGCTTCTTAGGAGGCAACCCAAGTTTCTAAACTTTCTCTTAGTCTCAAATTGAATTAATTTAGTTGTTAATTGCATATTCTATAGAGTTACTTGTGTAGAGTTACTTTTATTAGTTATTTTCAAATTTAAGTTATGTTTTAGTTCATTGACTTCATCCACAAGTTCAGGTTGCATACACCTTGTAAAGATCCACATTATCAAGGAGTGGCCACATTTTAGCAACTGAGCACATATTCTGTCCATATTCAAGTCAGCAATCAAGAGTCGGGAAATTAAACTTGAGAGCCACAACATTCAAATGATCTGGAAGAATGCATTTCAAACAGAGATTCAAGCATCACAGCATTAAAATTGAGAGCCCTGACATTCAAATGGACCCTTTGTAGTTTTTCACCTAGAGAACAAAAGTTGCTGCCTTAAACTTAAAGAGTTGCGGCATTCAAAGTAGCACTTTAGCTTACATCCTTCCAGCAAATGAGAGCCACGACATTAGAATCAAGAGTCATGGCATTTGTGTGATGCACCAACAAGTAACAACCCAAACAATGTGTGAGAGCTATGACATCCAAAATAGATGCCGCAGTGACCAAACAATGCCCAACCCCACTTTAAATGAAATCTCCCCCATTTCTTTGCCTAACATGAATGGTTCGTCTAGCCTCTTCAAACCCTCTTAAAACCAACATCCCTCTCCACTCCTCTTCTCACAACATATTCCCTCTGATCTCAAGCTTTCCCCTCAACATCCCTTGCCAATGCAATAAAAGTCGCAACCCTCAACATCCATCCCCATCTTTCCATATATTCACTCCATTGATGCTTGAATAATGCTGGACATGTGAGCTTGGGAGGCAGTTGTGGATTTTGTGAAATCGGAGGGAGTAAGTGAGTTCTTACCTTCATTCAAACTCATTTTTGCTTTAAAAAATTGATTGTTACTAGGAAAGGGAGGAAAGAATCAGCTTACAATGTGTTGAAAGTGTGAAGTGAGGTTGTGCATACTAAGTGTTTGTGAAAATTACTGTGTGCAACGTGGGTTAATTTAAGCATGCTTCTATTGGGAATTTGTTTTTGTTGATTGTGCAAAGATGCATTGGTGTGATTCCAGGGTGAAAAGGAATTCTTTATGTATGTGAAATTGCTAGCCATTATAAAGGAAAGTGGGTGTATGAAGCTAGACATTTTTTGTGCTTCAAGTGCTTGACGGATGGCTCCAAAGAGGCAGCGGGATAGTTCTTCTCAGAGTGGTCCCATACAACCCACTTTTGTGAGTACTAGAGTAGCAGAGAGGTATCAAAGATCAATTGTTGGGAAGAAGTGTATTCAAGAGAGAGGTTTTAATAACCAAATGAGGAGCTTTAAAAGGATAATAACGGAGAGTGATTGGAAAGAGTTTAGCAAATAGCCAGGAGCAGCATTGGTTCCCATCATTAGAGAATTTTATGTAAATGCTAGGGAACATAAAAATTTGAAGGCTTTAGTGAGAGGCAAATGGGCCCCCTTTGATGGGAAGACAATCAATCAAAAGTTTAGACTCCCTAATTTGCCTGATGATGATCACATTGCATTAACAAACCAAGGCCCTAACTATAATGAGATCACTAATTTTCTAGCTAAGCTAGGTACTCAATGGACAAGTTCTCAAATGTCATATTGCATTTTCCAACTAACTCCTTAAAAGCAGAAGCCAAAGTCTAGCATTATTTCATCTCGGCTAGGTTACTCCCCACCAATAATATCTCACATGTCTATAGGGAAATGGCCATATTGAACTATGCGATGCAGACCAGTCTATCCATCAATATGGGGAAGATCATAGAGGCTGCAATTTGGCATATGGTGCAAGGGTTAACAAGGTTAGGAGGACTTGGTTACCCATCACTCATCTATGATTTATGCCTGCAAACAAGAGTGATTACAAGTCCCAGTGAAGAAATCCAACATCCTGAACTAGCCACCACTTCATGTATAATCAAAAAAATTTCCCCCAAACTAGGATGACCAAGCACTTCACAATCATAGCCAAGCATGTCTTGATAAGAAGGCAAAATCCGATTAGTTCATCTGGGGCTGATTATGAAGCCTTGTGTAATGAAGTGCAGTAAATAGCTAGACAGCTTGATCAGTATTTTACTAGGCAAGAGTAGCTGTCTGATTACTTGATGCAATGTCACATAACCTTGGCTTCTGTGGTTCCCAATCTAATCTAGCTTCCACCACCTCCAGTGTTTCCACTTGCGGCTACCCATGAAGATGAAGTTGAATTTGAAGATGAAGCTAAACTTAAAGATGAAAATGAAGATCAAGAAGAAGATAATGAAGAAATAGATTATGAAGACATTAAAGATGAAGATATTGATGATATTATGAAGACAATATTATTCTAAAGTTTGGGGGTGGCAGTTTCTTTTTCTTATTTTGTTACCTATTATGCTATTTTTGTTTTAGTCTATGTTGTTTTATTGTGACCCCTATATCTTTGTTTTAAAGGTAGTTTGTTTTTTTTAAAAAAAAAAACAAGTTGCTTATGGAGTCTTTTACTAATTTTGTTTATTTTATTTTTTTCCATAGACATATATATATAACAAAATTTTTTTAGAATATCAATGATAAGAGTATGATGCATTCAATATAACTTGGAGAAGACTCTTGTTCAATCTATATACTTAACTTAAACATTTGTTCAATTGCACTTAAGATTCCCCATTCACTTGAACACTTAGCATGTTGTATTTGTTTACTTGTGTACTAATATATGGTTTAAAAAATTGTATGAATATGGCTTATTTGATATCCTAAAGCTTTTTTTGATCATTATTCAAACCAAAACTTTAATAATAAATCACTGAGAAAATGATTTAGGCATTCTTTGATCAGCTTTAGCCTTTCTAGCTAACCTAATGCATCATTATCACTAGTATCCCCGTTGAGCTTTAATGAAAGAATGACATTCAACTTTTCTTTATTTAGCCTCATCACCCAAACCAGTTGAGCTTGAAAGACCATATTTGACCTATTTAGAGACATAATTGAGGTACATGGTTATTAAAAGAGTATAAGTGAGAGCAAAAGAAGACAAGTTTGGGGGTGTAAAAAGAATAATGCCAAAATAAAGAAAAAAGGATATCAAATAAAAATAATAGCAAAGGATTCATCTTTCATTAGGATGGATTACATCCCAATGAACTCAAAGGAAAATAAGTTTGGGGGTATCATAGTAATACAGTCCATATATGGATATACACAAATAAAGAGTGCAATTATTGATAATAAATTTACATATTTGTGTCTCTGCTTTGTGAATCCCTTACCATTTTTCTTGTTAGCTAAACCTAAAGCCCCACTACAAGATTATTAAGACCTATTGATTCTTAGTGATAATTTATTAAAATCAGTGGAAGAATGATGAGAAAGATGAGCTTATGGAATAATATGATAGGTTGTTTTAATTGCTAGACTCTATCTAAGTTATAGGTGAATAAATGACATTGGCTATATCTTATGCACACACATAGGTAATCAAGAGTAAGCTATAATAATGCTTAAGTTGAAATTCTAGATATGTAATATGGTTTAAAATTTTCTCTAAGGTTAAATACATGTAATATCAACTTGAGATCTTTGAAGACTTTATTGATTTGCTTTCTATTTTTCCCTGTAAAAAAATGTGTTTTATTAAGTAATAAAATTTGTTTTGTTTTTTTTTGCTTGGGAACTAGCAAAAAGTAAAGTTAAAGGGTATTTGATAAGTGAATTTCATTCACTTATATCATATCTTTTGAGTTGAGCTTTAGTTGATTCTTGAGTTATTTTTCTCTACTTCTAGGGTGGGGGTGCTCTAATATTATTCTGTAACACCCCGCCTTGGCCTATGTGTTTCACTGTACTTCTATAATTTCCCTATTTTTAAGGGAATTTTTTCCCTAAAATCTGATACAATCTACCCTAAAAATATGAGAATCAAAACCTGGCATATATTATTCATATAAATTCATAATTTCAATATTCATAATTTCAAATATAAATCATAATCATAAAAAATAATATTATCTACAAACTTACACCCACACCCACAATTGCCTAGGATCTGATCATGATGGCAATTCACCTTAGGGGAATCATACATTACCATTTACAATCTTATGATGAAGATACCATTCTATAAAACTTAACTAGCTTTCATACCATTCTGTGACAAATCCTTTACTATGACATGCCATTACGGCTTATTATAAATCATTTGAATCCTTTAAATGTAAACATACAAATACAAAATAAAATTTACAATTACAAATCATTATACCATAGTGAAAGAGCCTTCGATCTTGCTTTGCAGCCCCAACCCACAGTTGGGATTCTTTACCTAACCTTACATCTAAATATTTAACATAAGAAGGCATGAGTCTAGGCAACTCAATAAGTTGGCAAGTAATAGAAAAATAATAATAATTTATAGTCAATAACATAACATGTTCCATCCAGAACATGCATAATCAAGCTCCACATTCCAATATACAAACATTTCATATCCATCATCACAAATCCATAATCATATAATATACAACATCCATTCCTAAATAAAAATTAGGGGCATTCACATACTATCAAAATTATCCATTCATATCCAATATCGAGATATGCTATATCCCTTTCATTTAGACATCCATGCACAAGAATAATAATAATGTGATCATCACTATCCCCAATGATATGTCCATGACCGGATAAAACAAATGGGATACTTCATATCCCTATTCAGCATTACACTTAAACAAAAGATGAAGCCTACTTACCTTACTAAAGAACTAAGGTATCACACTTGCATAATCTTTCACGTTCCATAGCTTCTTTTCCATTCTCAAATGGTTTTGTACATTTAATAGGCATCCCAATTCAATTCCCATAATTATCAAGTATCTAATCATTTAATTATTCATCTTTCTCAATTAAATCACATTTACGGGTTTTCATCTATCCCACCATTTCAAGTCTCTCTTTAGTAACGCTTTCAACTTATTATCCCATGTTCCATAACCATCATTTAATATACCAATTACTTGATTAATGCTCATTAAATGGTCCATTTAAAATTATAGCAAAATCATTTAACTATACCATGTGTCTCATGAAGACTTTTCATCCTAAATCACTCCCCCATATTGCAATTAACAAGTTAATCTCTCATTTCAATGAGGTGTCTTAACGAATTCTCTTTACCAACATTACATGCTTATCATACAACATGATTAACATTCAATTATCCCTAAGAACTGCTCAATTTAAGCCTTTAATCAATTTAATTCATATCTTACATAGTCCATAAGCTAAATTCCTTTTACAATTTCTACATACGTTATGGATCACAACCAAAAATTGGATTTCTCATGACCCAATAGCCTTAAAATATTATCAATTACTAATTAAAACTTCTTTTCATGGTAATCATACATAAATCATACATTTTCCCTAATTTTCACTATTCACAAAACCTTAGTTTAGCATAAACCATGCTTTCTCTAATTCAATTAATTCCTAAACATGTTGTAATCATGTAATTAAGTATTTTTCCCATGAAACCCTCAATAAATTCAACCCAATTCCACCCTCACATTACTGTGCATGGTTTATTTCAAACCCTAACAGAGCAAAATCATAATTCTCATGTTCAATTCCATTCCAAAATATCATTATGCATGGATTAATCCTTCCCCCATGGTTTTTACAACAAAATTCATCTTCCCCCAAAAATTACTTTACATGAAACCCTAATCATGCCGAACCATCAATTCAAATGAGAAGACAAAGCTTACATTGCTATTCACGTGTGGCTTCCTCCCTAGCATGTGAATCCGACTCCAACCCCCCCAAACCCTCCATGGGTTGCAGCAACACAGCATCTTTATCCTCTTTCCACCATCAAATCTTCAAAAACCCAAGCTAGAAGGGATGCTTGAGTGATTACCCATCTAAACCCTTTTAATTTTTAGCAAAATAAGCAAGAAATGAGGCATAACGGGGTTAGCGCATGGCTACAACATTAGGGAAGAAGAATGGGCTGAAAAATAAGGCAAATGGGATGGAAAACAAGCTTAAGAAGTTAGCTAACTGACTTTGCCCACAAATCGACGCCACATCATGAAATTCACTGGACACACAGCCACTCTCATTTTAATTAGGGGTGCAACTTGGGTTATTCAGGATTGGGTTGAGGTCAACCCTAACCCTAACCCAAGGTCTAAAATCTTAATCCTAACCCTAACCCAAATCTAATTTTAAAACCTTAACCTTAACCCAAATTCATTAGGTTGGGTTTGGGTTGAATTTGGGTTACATGAACAAGTAAAAAAATGACTATTCATTTTCAACATTCAACAACATTCAAATAAAATTAATCCATCATATACTTAAAATTTACATATCCAACATCAAACTAAAGTTCCTAACACAAATAATATAATAAGTCTATAAAATAGCTAAATAAAACACAAGTTCAAATAACACGTAATTAAGTCTAAGGTGATTTTCAAAAATGACATGGAGATGAGGATAAAACTAAGGAGATAAGATCAACTAAAGGAAAATACGCTTGCACTAAGAATAGAGATAAGGATCATAAGAATGATATGAGATTGGTTGTTCATTTGTGCTTTACAAAAGAAATTTCAAAAAGAAGAATTATAAGAAGCAAAAAAAAATAGTTTTTAATTTTATAATTAATAATATGCAATTCTAGCAGGTTTTGGGTTTGCTTGCATCAACTCAAACCCAACCCAAATTAGAATTTGGGTTCGGGTTGTCATCAACCCAAACCCTTTAAAATGTTGGGTTAGGTTCAAGTGGGTTCGAGTTAACCCAACCCAAGTTACACCCCTAATTTTAATCCGGCGTCTCAGCCTCCTTTCTGACGATGGAGATAGTCTCACTAAATTAAACATATCTCTCTCATATGATGTCCAAATGATACCATTCTTGAGGCATTGGAAAAATAACTTTAAGAGATACAACCTTTATGTTAACCAATTTTTCAAATCAAACACCATATATGACAAAAATTTAAATGAAGTAAAAATATTTGGTATTTTTCACCCATATGAAGTCATTTTGGTGCATTGATCATAACTCCCTCATAAAATATCAAAATTAGGTAATTCTTTATTCATTGGAAATATAATTTCAAGATATACAACTTTTATGTTGTATAATGTTCTTGAATCACCCATAATCTAGGTCAAAATTTGGACACAAATGACCCCTTTTTCAAATTCAGTATTTTCTTAACATACTCTTATGCTCCATGCACAATTTCACTAAATTACCACTTATTTATTTAATCCTTCCTTAATATTAACATATGAAAATAATAAAATCCTATTAAATTACATAAAAATCCTTCATCATATATACTAATGATCATCCTAATAAATCATCCCCACATCTATAACTTAACTCATACCAGCTTTTCTCATAAGCTCACTTAATTCGTATCAAATTTCCAATACAATTCACATATTTATCTTTCAAATCATCTCACAATGCCCAAACACATGTTTTGACAAAAAATGTACTGATTTTCAACACCCTGGGCGTTAAACTAGACATTTGAAACAAAGGTCGGACGTCAAGCGCCTAGGCATTTAAATCAAGCATCGGGTGCTCAACACGCTGGATGCGAAATCTTTAGCTGGACAGCATGTAGATGTTGTAGACCTTAATTCAAATGCTGCAACATCCAACTTAAGCATTGTGGCATTGATGAGAATGCAAAATGTCATATTTTATTCTCCAAATACTTCATCTTTTGCACCTATTTGATTCCTAAATATACTC
>JAYJMB010006170.1:0-11277 GCA_036873735.1 Pouteria campechiana | reverse complement strand
CATATCCTACAATTTCACATCTCATATACATAATGTTTCATCAAATAGTCCAATCATTTATCTATAGCCCATATCAATATTCAATGTCAATCAATTTCAAAACAAGCAACCAAACTCAATTACATACCAATCATATTCTATCTAATGTCCAAATCCCAACATGTATTCCCATTCAAGTATGCATTCCAATTCCCAATCAAATAATCCTAAAAGTATACAAATTCATTAATCACAATTCACCTCATTTCATTGTACTATACCTTATCACAATAACACTACAATTCCATAAATTACTCAATGAACAACTTTCTAAACAAATACTTAAAATATAAACTTTTATCCCTCTAACTCATAATATAAACCCTTCACTTACAATTATCTCATGAAATCAAACAAATGGGATAGTCACCATCCCTAATCCAATTCATTCAAGTCAATTTCTTATAACAAATTTATTCAATCATGAATAAGCATGCCATCCATCAGATTCAAAATTTATCAAAGGGTATACCATGTGCAATCAAATAATCCAATACTTAACAAATTTTACACACCACTTTAACCAAATGACTCCAATAATTCCATCACAATTCAATTCAACAATCAAAATGAATTCAATTGTCAAGACTTATTTATGAAACTTTTATAGTTTCTTTATTTCAAATTCACATATTCTATAAGGCAATAACCATTCAACTAATCTCACAAGATGCATATCAGCATCACCATGCTTCCTTGTGCTACTCTAATCATAGCAAAATTTTATCATTTCAGCTTAATCAAATACTGAATCTAATCATTGCATTATCATATTCATTTTATTTCAAAATCATCAAAGCTATACCATAACCATTTAGTTCAATAACGTTCATATCGAATAACATTTATATCAAATTCAAAGTGCCTTTATACCCTTACTAATGCCTTTAACATTCAAATGACATTTTTCTTTCATTTCTATATTCATCCATATTTCTCAAAAGTTCATATACTCTTATTGGCATGGCATTATCAATTTCTTCCAAAATCCAATGTCATCATGGTTTTGGGCTCTCTTCTCAACTTAAACTTATCACTTAGACAAGTTCTTAGGCTCTGATATCATTTTGTCATGTCCCGCCTGTCACGCCCTGCCGTCTGAGGCGCGACTTATCATTTTGCACTGTCTTTCACCTCGATTTGCCTAGTTTTAGGGTGGGGGTGCTCAAGTTCCATTTTAGAACTCAATTGTTTTCTTCAAAAAAAGGATAGAGGATTCCCTAATTTATTTGGGTTTAACCTATACAATTATTTATCAATTATAATTAAGCAATAATATAAATTCTAAACATATACACCCACTCACCCACAGCCCAAGATCTAGGTAGAATCATGATGGGAATCTAAATCCTTAAATTAATAAACTTATAATTAAATCATTAAGACATGCCATTATATCTTATCATACATCATTTGAATCCATTAAATATAATACAAATACACAACCAATTACAATTCTCAATACCATAATTAAAGAGTCTTCAATCTTGCTCAACAATTGCAATCCACATTTGGAAAATCTTTACCTGGCCTGTCAGCTAAAACATAAACAAGAAGGCATGAATCTGGGCAACTCAGTAAGTAGACAAATGTATTAAAAAATAATTAATATATAATTAGCATATTTCATATCAAAAAATAATCAATATTTTCAAATCAAAAGTTCCATGTTATTTCCATCCAATCAAATAAGCTCATATTGAATCAATCTTCAATTTAAATATACAAAAAAGGGATCTTATCCATCCCTCACATTAAACATCCATATCAACCCAAAATATCAAATATTCTAATCTAAGGGACACTTAATATCCCTGATAACTAAACAACATCAACTTAAACAAATACAAGATATCTAATATCCCTAATCAAAACACATACCCGAATTTTAAAAAAATGTGATATACATTATCCTTATTCATTCAATGGAAATAAATGCCTACTTACCTCAAGTTCTTAGCTTCCTACCATTCCTCCAACTCTATGCCTTTTTATCCTTCTCAGATTATCATGTACAAGGTAACAATCTCGTTCATTTATAGACATAACTTGCCTAATTCATATCAAGCAACTAATTACAATGTTCATATGAGCTTTTTGTATAAACACCCTACTATCTCACATTGCAACCAAGCCACTTAGGCTATGTATATTCATTTTATATTAAAATAGTCAAAAGCCAATTCATTTAACAAGGGTTCTTAGGAAATTTTACTTCCAATTATATGTAATCATCATACAATATAGCTAACATGTAATTAACTTGAATAACAATCATATTTGATGTTTAATCCAATTGATTTGTGGCTCATATGGCTCAAACACAAAAATTTTCATTAACCCTTAATGAGGGCATAGCCATAAATTCAATTCCATTGGTCCAAATCATTACATATAAGTCCCAAAACATCATAAATCATGAATTTCATATTCCCCCATGGTATTCATGCCTAATTTATAATTTTCCTCAATTTCCACTATTTATAGAAACCCTAACAAACCAATTTCATGAATTCTCATGCCCAGTTCATTAAAATCAACTGATTTGATTGTTTACCCCATGATTACAATAACATAAACCCTATCATCTTCCCCAAAACTATTGTACACAAGTTGGGTTCAAAACCCTAGCATAAAAAACCAAGTGAATTCAATGAAATAATGAGACTTACCTTGTTTTCCAAGCTCGACGATCATCTTCCATCGATTTCCATTCCCAAGTCTTCCCAATCAACCATGAGTCATGCTCGCCAAGGTTTCTAGCCATGGAAACACACCAAAACAACATAAGGTATAAGTTTTGATTTGCCAAATCAAAGTTTTTTCCATGGAAATTTAGAAGGTTTCTAGCTGAAATCATCAAGAGCATGGGTTTAGATGGGTGGGTTTCAAGAGTTGGGATGTGGGAACTAGAGCCAAGGAGAAAGGAAGAAGAAAAATGAATCAAATGGGCCAAAGTAGGACTTATAAAATTGTATTTTTTTTCAATGCTCCGGTGCACCATCAAGCCTATGTCATGACGTATAAAACCTATGTCATGACACAGACTTTGCTGACTACCTAGTGTCACGACATAGAAAACCTGTGTCGCGACATTAACCTATTACCCCAATGTATAGTCAGTAGTTTGTGCATAACTTTTACATACGATGTCCAAATGACCTAATTTTTAAGGAATTGGAATATAACTTCAAGGGCTACAACTTTTCTGTTAACAACGTTTTCTAAATCATTCCACAATATGTCAAAATGTTCCATAAAGTTGACCCATAACATTCATCTCGTTATTTTTCTATCATTTTGAACCGCTTCAATATATTAGTCATAAATTCCTCATAAGACATTGAAAATTGAGTGATTTTTCTTCCATTCAAGACATAATTTCATGATCTACAACTTCTATGTTGAACACTGTTTAAATTAGTCCATCATCCAAGTCAAAATTTAGTCACAATTATCCCCATTTTCTAGATTCAACTTTTATACTCATGCAAGATCACCACGGTCCCCATTTTATATAAAATACTTCAAATCTCTAAATAATCACTTCCAATCCATCACATACATGAAATAAATTATGTTCATACTCCATATTATTTGAGGTCAATTGTCAAAAATCTCCTATTCAGTTCATTTTAACTAAATTTTCTGTTACAAATATCTCCATATGCCATTTTTATTACAAGTTGCATCCAAAACTCAAACTAATATTTCACACACATTACAATACATATAATGACTAGTTTAGATCCTTTATATAACTCAAATATATGCTTTTGCTCAATTTTACCTATTGAGTTCTTTTCACATACCCTTCAACTTAATAGTTCAAAATTCCAAAATTATCTCAAAATTTCAATTCAATATCTCATACACATCACATGATTCACAATAATCATGCTACATTAGCCATTCAATTCATATACATTACTTTACTCAAAACCACTACTTAAGTTATCTTTCACTCATGACTACTAATGAAGTCATTCTCTTTGTTAAATTTAGTTTTCCATAACAAATGTTTTTTATAAAACACTATGTATTACTTCAATTTCTCTCTTTACTGACACCATACATGTTACAGCTAGTGATTCCCAAATTGAATCCTTCTTCTAGTTGAGAGTTAAATTTTGTGTTTAAAGGTTGGTTAACCTTGTATAAATGGGTAGGTGGGCTGAAAGAATAGTGTCAAGGTTTTGTGGAATTGAGTATGTGGGTTTTTTAAGGTGCAGCAATGAAAGACTATTGTCGAGTTTGGGTAGGTATGGAGGGTACTGCAGTTATACTTTCCTCTCTATCTTCTAGTTCTGTCTCTTCCTAATTTCTTTCTGTGACTTCTTTTCTTATATTTGTTTTTGCTTCCACAGTCTCTTGCCTATCTCTTCTTTCTTCTCTAGTTTCTGTTCTTTTTACTTGATCTTCTTTTCTTGGCTTCTAGAAAATCCATCCTTGTGGAGTTAACTTGAATCCAATTCTGTTCAAAGCACCTCTATTTATTATTTCTCTTGCAATGAATTCTTCTCCATCTTCATTGGAGAGATCAATATTGGTTATCCTCAAAAATTTGCTCATTATTATCCAATAAGGTAGATAATACCTGGTAGATGTCTTTACCAAGTATAGTTGATCTACAATAATTTGAGCCTAATTCATTCTCTTCCTATGCTTCATAGCCCATAAGATCTTGTCTTCCTTCTCAAAAATATAATCTGTACCTCCTAACTTGGGTATATGTTGTTGAAGATGAACATATGAGAAACTTTGAGATCTAAATTCAAATGGTTGACATGCAAGTATGTTATATTTTTTTTAATTTCTACTCTAGCTAGATCTGAAAATAGCTTAGTTCTGTCAGATGTTCAATCTATTTCTTACTATTCTATCTCAAGCATATCAAATGCATTTCTTATACTTTCTAGAGATAGATCTATTTCAATCCTTCCAATCCATGATTTCCTGGTATTGTAGTTGAAGTTGGTGACCAGGGCTTGAACCTTTCTAGTATAGGATTTATCCTTATAACTCGTGAAACGTTCCTAGCCTTAGAACTTAATCCAATTTGTCACCTATAAATTCATGCCATTTTCTCCAAATGCTTTACAGTCAAATACTCTTCCTTTCATAATCTTTATTCCTTCAAAATACTTGATGAATTTATTATGAGCAGAAGAATTGTTATTAAAGATTACCTTTAGAATGTAATCTTCTGTTCTTCTTGTTTTTCTTGGAGTCTCTTCTTCTGAAACTTCTCTTCTCCTTACCTCACTATCTGAAGATGAAATTTTTGCTCACTTGCTTGCCCTCTTTTTCCTCTCCATTTGCATCAATTAGAATTTTTTTGGCTTAGGGTTTTGAAGGAGAGGTTTTTTAGAGATTCTGGGGATGATGAATATCTAGGGATAAATCAAACTGAGAGAGATTTGGAGGGAAAATGTAGATGATGAGAAATTTTGAATCGCCTTTTCTTAAGAAGGGGCTCAGAGATAGCAAATGAATGTGTAGAGCTTTTGATGTTAGGGTTTTTGTAGGGGTTGGAACTTTCGATACACTATATCAGAGGTTCTGTGTGAATAAGAGGTTAGTTAGAACTTCCGTATTAATAACCTCAGAAGTTTTGAGGAATGTATGCAAAAGGAACTTTTAAAAGCAGAAGTTTTGGGGCAATTAGGCCTATGAGTTAGAAGTTCTAAGAAAGTATCATAGAACTTCTATGATGAGTGATAATAGTTTTGAGATTATAATAGAACTTTTGTGTTGCTTCTAAAAAATTTTGAATGTTTTATCAAATTTTTTGAGATACTTCTTAATCATTCTAAGTGATGTAATAGAGTTTCTGAATTATTTTTGAAGTATTCTAAATGTTATCTAAGAATTTCTAACATACTTCTGAAGCATTTTAATAAATATTTATGAATGATCTTAGGCATTTCAATGTGATTAATAACATTATATTAGGATTAAATCATATAATATGCATTTCATGCGCATGGATCTAGTACACCAAGTTCTCTTCTAATTTTATAAAATCTATCTTCTAGATGTGATTTTGTATAAAAATGTTTGCTAACAGGTTTTGAATTGGTACATATTCTAAGAAGTCATGGTTTTGTACATGATATCGAATGAAGTGATATCTGACTTCTATGTGTTTAGTTCTGGAATGTAATATTGGATTCTTTGTCAAATTTATTGCACTAGTATTATCACATCTAATAACACTATCAACATATTTCAAATCATAATCATTTAATTATTATTTTATCAACAAAATCTGTGCATAACAACTACCTACAACTACATATTTAGCTTTGATAGTTGATAAGACAACAAATTATTTATTTCTTGGAGAACCATGATATGATCATGATTCGAAGAAACTGACATGTTACTGAGTTATTCTTTTTATCTAACTTGTATCCTACAAAATCTGAGTCAAAATACCCTACTATTTGGTTCTTGCCCAAATCGCTCTCTTAGAATCTTGTGTGAAGATCTTGCAAAACAGAGAAAAATGTCAAAGGGCACCAGAGGTAGTTCCAGCATAGGCACTCCGATGCTCAAGTCAGTAAGGAACCTTAATAGGGTTTATGAGGAATAAAGAGAACTTGTGTTCAGGTGATGCATACCTAGTCTTTTTATGCTTGAGTGTAGATGCGTATCCGGGATACATATGTAGCCTATACGTGAGTAGGATATAGATTCATACTAGAGGAGGACTCTACGAAAATACATATCTAGAGTCTTATATTCATAGGACGATGTAGTACATAGAATAAGTATCCCATTAGACTTGGGATCTGACGTGGCTTGGTGTCTGCTAGATGACAAGTATCAGTGTTAGAGTTTCCTAACACCTACTAATTCAAAGTTTCAACCTTTTAGATACCATAGTTCAAGATTTGGAGTATCTAAAAGGTATCTAAATATTCTCTTAATAGTAATTAGATGTGATTCTTTACGATCTAACTAGAATTGTGCACACATGTAGACATTAAACAGAATATCTAGTCTACAGTTAAATATAAAAGAGATCCTATAATGCTTCTGTAGAGTTTTTGATGGATAGATTTACCTTTTTCATCCTTATCCATTTTAATGGATGTACTCATTGGAGTGGCTAGTGGTTTTCCTTCTTCTAAATCAAATTTCTTGAGTAATTCTTTAGTGTATTTTGCTTGATGGATAAAGATTCTTTCCTTCATTTGTTTTACTTGAAGTCCTAGAAAGAAGTTCATCTCACCCATTATACTCATCTCAAATTCTTGTTACATTACTTTAGAGAAGTCTTGGCATAATTTATCATTAGTTGCACCAAATATAATATCATCCACATAAATTTGAACAATTAGCATATTATTTTTGTCATGCTTAATGAAGAGTCTGGTGTTTACCTTACCTATAGTAAATTATTTTTCTATTAAGAATTTACTTAATCTCTCATACCATGCTCTATAAGCTTGTTTTAATCCATAAAAGCTTTCTTGAGTTTAAAAACATGGTGTGAATTATAAGGATCTTCAAACCTAGGAGGTTGTTCTCCATAAATTTGTTCATTAATGAAACCATTAAGAAATGCACTTTTAACATCCATTTGATAAAGCTTGAAATTCATGAAAGATGCAAATGCTAGTAACATTCTAATAGCTTTAATTTTGGTAATAGGAGAATATGATTCTTCAAAGTCTATTATTTCATCTTGATAGTATCCTTTTGCTACTAATCTTGCTTTATTTCTTATTACTATACTGGATTCATCTAATTTGTTCCTAAAAACCCATTTAGTTCCTATGACAAATTCTTGGTTAGGTCTTAGAACAAGTGTCCACACATTATTACATTTGGATTGATCCAATTATTCTTGCATAGATATAATCCAGTTTTCATCTTCTAAAGCTTGATCTATGGAAGTTGACTCTAGTTGAGAAATGAAAGCAAAATTACTATATATTTGATAATATGGGGATCTAGTTCTCACTCTGTCATAAATATCACCAATTACTTGGTTTTCAAGATAATCATGCATGGATTTCCAATATTTGAGAAGGGAATTTTTACCTTCATTATTTACCTCATTGATGGATGGTCCACCATCTGTTTCTTCTTCATCTTTTTGTATTTTTGATTGTGAAGAATCTTTGCCTTCATCTTATATTTTTATTTTCTCCACAAATGTTGTGAGTTATCTTGTCTCATCATCAAAATCACTTATCTTTCTAGAGGGGTTAGTACTTTCATCAAATTTTACATAAATGAATTCCTATTTAGTTTTATTTTTTAGATTGTAGACTCTAAATGCCTTGCCAATAATGGAATAAATAAGGAAAATGCCTTCATTAGATTTGCTATCAAATTTGCCATGGTTTTTCTTCTCATTGTTAAGAATGAAACATTTGCAACCAAAAGTATGGAAATGAGAAAATATTTGGTTTTTTGCCATAATATAATTCCAATGGAGTTTTGTTGAGTATAAATCTAGAATAAATTATGTTAATAATATAGCATGAAGTATTCATTGCTTTGGCCTAAAAATATTAAGGTAAGTCATATTCACTCAACATTATCCTTGTCATTTCCTCCAAAGATCTATTTTTTCTTTTAGCTACTCCATTTTGCTGAGGTATTCTTGATGTAGAGAATGTGTGCAAAATTTCATTGCTTTCATAAAAAGCAGTGAATTTTTGGTTTTCAAATTCTCCACTATGATCACTTCTTATGGCTACTATATGAGAATCATGTTCATTCTATACACGCTTGGTAAATGTTTCAAAGAATGAAAAAGTCTTAGTTTTGGAAGTGAAAAATACTATCCAAGTGAATTTAGAATAGTCATCCACAATGAAATATGTATAAGATTTCCCTCAAAGACTTCTAGTTCTTATTGGTCTATGAAGATTCATGTAGCTATTCAAGTGGTTTGGTTGTATATAATTCTTTATTAGATTTTGAAAGATTCTCTAACTTGCTTTCCTTTTAGGCAAATATCACATAATTCATTTTGATCAAACTTTAATTTAGATAAGCTAACAATAAAATCTTTGTTGTATAATTTTTCAATCATAAAATTGTTAGCATGTCCTAGTCTTCTATGCTATGACAAGGATTCTTTGTTATTCACAACAAGACATTTTACTTAGATGTCACTTGAATGTACTAAATACATATTTCCACATCTTTTACCAAGTATTACAACTAAATTTGAACTATCTATTATAGAACATATATATGATTCAAACACAACCTTATAACCATTACCATAAAATTGACTAGCACTTAAAAGATTGTGTTTTAATCCTTCTTCTAGTAAAAGATTTGAAATAGTGATAGAAAGAGGTTGGCTGATCTTACTAATTTTAACCACTCTACCTTTTCCATTATCTCTAAAGGTAACTGTTCCTCCATTTTTAGCTTTTAATTATATGAATAGCTCATTCTTTCCTATCATGTGTCGTAAGCAACCACTATCAATATACCATTTGCTACTCCTTATAGCTCTCAAGTACAACTGTAATAATAAGATCAAGCTATAAATTTTTGTAATCATTTAGGAATGGGTCCAGGTGGGTTAGTAGTAGATTATTTTGGCACTCATTGCTTTTTAGCTGCTACTAATTTATTATTTGTTGAGATTTATGTATTTGTTATGTTAACAATAGTTTTTGGTACCCAAATCAGGTTCTGTTTAAATTCTAGATTGCTACTTTTCTTTCTTTGGTTTTCTCTAATATTCCTTTTTGCCTCTAGTTTAAATAATATAGAAGTCAATTTTTTCTAAGGGCATGATTTTCTACTTTTGTTTGCTCAAGTTATATGTTAAGTCTTTGGTTAGTTTTGAGCTGAGTATTTTCTTATTTTAACTTAGAACATTCATAGATTGTTCTTTCTAGTTCTCTTTTTATTTCTTTGTGTTTAGCTTTTAAAGTTTTGAAATCTAAATATAACTCATCTAATAAGTTTTCTAAATCAAAATTTTTAATTTTTGAGTTTACCTTATCTTCATGGATGACCATGAAGCTTCCCCTTGATTTCTTTCTTTGGAGTTGAGTGAACTGAATTGAGTTTCATTTTTTTCTTCTATTTCACTCTAGTTTTCTTGCATCATATTCACTCTAGCATTTCTTTTGCAGCCATTAGTTTCTTCTTCTTTTCAAATTTTCTGTTGTTAGAAATATTCTTTTTATCAAAATAAAAATTATACCATTCTAGACAATCAAATCTCATGTGTCCAGACTTGTTACAATTGTAACATATTAGAATCTCTTTTTTCTTTTCCTTGCTCTTGTTGTTGCTTTTGAAGTTGTTTCCAAATTTTTTCTTTCCAATCATAGTTTTGAATCATCTTGTTATCATCGTCATATCCTCATCATCTTCACTTGTTGAGGCTTCTTCTGAAGATTTTTCATTCTTTGAATCATCTTGCTTCTTGCCTTTGAATTCATCTGGAACCTTTTGCTTCATTAAGACTTCATGGGTCATAAGTGATCCCATGAGTTCTTCCACTGTCATTTTATCCTGATTCTTTTTTCTTGGATAATAGTCACTTTAGGCATCCAAAATCTAAGCAGAGATCTCAAGATCTTCCTAACTAACTTGGATTTTTCATATTTCTCTCCCAAGCTTTTTAGTCCATTAATGATTTTCTTAAACCTTCCAAACATTTCGAAGATAGTTTCTAATTCTTTCATAGAGAAGGCTTCATATTCCTACACTAAAATATTAATCTTAGTTTTTTTTCACTTGATTTGTACCTTCATGTCCTACCTAAGGTTTATCCCTGATTTCCTTAGCTGAATCATAGGCAAAAATCTTTTCAAATTTTGATGCAGATATTGAACAGTAGAGATACTTTTTTGCCTTAATATCACGTTCTACTGTTTGAATATCTTCTAGTGAATATTTATCTTTTGTATTTGCAACATTCTTTCTATTTTTCACTACAAGCCACAACTGGTAATTTGTGGCGATTAAGAAAATTTATATTCTCATCTTCCAATACCCATAATTGGTTTCATCAAAAAGTGGAGATCTGAAAGTGGATTGCCCTTCAGTAGATGTGTTGTGGAACATACTAGTTATTTGAATCTCTTCATAAGTTAATATATTGGTATTTGAAAACTAACAAGTGAAGCCTGCTCTGATACCACTTGTTGGTCCCTAACTAGATGGTAGTTCAAGAGGTGGGGGGGGGGGGGGGTTAATTGAGCTTCTCAAAATTTTAGCCAATAAATTAAGAGACGTACT
>JAYJMB010006169.1:0-11278 GCA_036873735.1 Pouteria campechiana | reverse complement strand
CTGCTAACTCCAAAGATTCTCAGAGATTGTAGCTAAATTCAAGGTCATCTTCCTTAGGCAGAACCCATTAAAATCAAGTATGGTTATCCTCCTCGAGCAAAAACCATAAACAATCACTGGACTTTCTTCCACTACACCAGTGAAACCTATCCACAACTACGGCGAAAACACTCCCATCGCACCGGTGAAACCCATCATTGGTTTCTCTTTTCCATCGCACCATCTGATACTGTTTGACTGTCGAACTGGGCGATCGGGGCCGTTTGATAGAATATCCTTGCCACCACGGCACCGCACCTCTGAATTCTCTTCAAATCTTACCTTCATGCCATGACTAGGGTTGCCCATGATGCAGCATTAAGATAGTCCAAATGGACCATTTAAATGGTCATGTGGAATGGTCCCAAATGGACCATTTAAATGGTCATGTGGAATGGTCATATGCAATCCTAAGGGAATGCATACACTGACTGCTTGACCATTCGAATGATTATTCATATAATAAATTTTATTGTATTGAAATTGTTATAGTTTTTTAACAATATAAAAACTAAAAGCCCATTAAGCCCATTTCAATTTAAAGTGCAATAAAGTTTGTTAATTCTCATTAAATTATGTTAAAGCTTATTAAAAGTTGTTAAAGTATATTAATATTAATTAATATTCATTTAAACTTATTTAGAGTGAAAATAATTGGGAAAACAAACTATACTATAATACTTTATTGTGCCTAACATATTTTTAAATAATTCACCATTTCTAGATTCAATAAATTAGTTCCCAAAATCTACTTTAAAACTAAAGCCCAATTACTGATAAGGCCTAGAAATTATGAGGCCCATTAAATTAAGTTAAACTTTGTTAGTGCCCTGTTAAAGTATCAAATATTAAATTAAATATTATAAAACATAGTGAATGTCAAATAATAAAACTATTTAAAAAAAATCCATTATAAATAAATTTTAAAGGATAAAAAATCAATTCATTACTATTTTTTCGAAGGATTTATGTTAATATTTAGGTAAATATATAAAAACTCATGATACCGAAAATCCTAAAGCACTAGAGCCCACGTAACACAAAATAAGAAAGATTCTAAAGCACTAGAGCCCACATAACACAAAATCATCTTGGCCCATTATTTTTTATAAATTATTATGAAAATAAAATAAATTAAATTAAAATATGTTAAATAAAGATAACTAAAGTTATCAATTAAATTTACATTATTGAAGTGTCCAAAATATACTTCAATAAAGGATTCCACTATGATTTATCTCTAAATACTCCATGAAATGGTAAAGCTCACTAATTTGGGAAACTCAATATACTTGGCCCATTGAAAGAGACAATAAATATTATTAAAAATATATCAAATTTGATTGAATCAAAATAAATAATGTAAAACAACATTAAATAACTTAAAATAATTTTTACGAACATTAGGTCATAACAAAAAATAGAAAAATATTTGCATACAATTATATTATCATCGAAGATAGCTCCCTAATTAACTTCATTATAGTCTTATAACATTATTAATTAAGAAATTCATAAACAATTGACCAAAGAAACCAATTACATATGGGCCCATTATCCACAATCTCAAAAGCCCATTCAAATTTGTTAAGGTTTATTAAAACCCATTAAAATGTGTTAAACATTGTTAAAATCAATTAAAGTCAAAAAATATGATTTAATTACATTAAAGATCATGAAACATGATTTATGTTGAGTGAATTATATCAAATATGTTTGAAAATAAGTTTAAATGGCTATTAGGACTATTAAAACAATGTTCAAGAAAACAAAAATATGGCTTAATTTTTTTAAAAAATATTTGAATCTTTTTAGGCTCATTATTAAGTAGAAGCCTGATAACCATGGGTCATCTAATTTGGCTAAACATTATTAAAGTTTATTAGATTTTATTAAACCCAATTTAAAACACTTAAAGCTAGAAAATAGTTTTAAATTTCTTAAAATCATTTTTTAATAAAATATTCAAGAAAATAAAATTGAATATTTTTAATTAGAGTTGAAGAGATATCGTAATACCTATTAGTTGTAAGTGATCTAAGGAGGGGAATTTAGATGAAAATATTAATAATTGCAAATAATAGCTAATCATTTATTTTTACATTTTTAAAAATTATAAACAAATTTGTTAAAAAACTCTTCATAATAACTATATGTTACATGAGTACATTTATAAATAACACAAATCGAATTTTATATTTTGACTTCAAATATATGAAAATTAATAAATATTCATATGTACTCACATATTGCTTGAAACATGCTCTCATTATAAAATTACGATAGTGCCCTTCTATAATATAAACTTTCCCATGGAAAAGAGTGTGTATTTTGGAATATAGGCTTCACTTAGTAACATGGAAAAGAGTATAGAAGACTTTTCTACTATTTTCACTTCATTTTCTTACAAAATTTGATATGATTTGATATTTTAATCATTAAAAGATCTTACTTTTTATTATTTATATTTTTAATTATTATTTTTCAACATTTTATATAAAATTTTTTATCTATTTTATCTATGTTTATTTGATTTCTAATCATTAACCCTATTAGAGAACCATAACACGTGATAAGCAAGACAACTAGTAGATTAGCTACGTTATACTTTGACTTCAATAGAAGACCTACTTTGACCGCTATGTGGTTTTGAAAGACTTTACCTAGAGTTGATACTGCCTACAAGAGGGACTCCTAAGAGAACTAAAAGATGAATTATCATTCAGAATCCTTACCCAATAGGATTCTTAATTCAAACCTAATCATCTAGATGTACAATACCGACCTACTTATAAATTGACTTAAGCTCAAGCTATAAAAATATTATATATGCGCACCCTTTGGTCATAAGTTCTCTCTAGTATTTATATCTCCTTAAAATGTCATTTTATGGACTTGAGCATTAAAATGTTCATGTTGGGACTATCCCAAGCGCCCTTTGACATTTTCTCCCTTTTGTAGGATCTTCATCTTAAGATTTTTAGAATGTAATTTAGATGAGGGCCCAAATATTGGAGCCATATGTGGGAAGGTTCAACAACTAAGTTATATCAGACAAACATCCTAGTAACATAAATCTTCCTCCAACTAATCCCTTAATAGGAGACAATTTGTCTCCCATAGCCAACTAAGGCAGCTCATGAAATGTCCATCAACCTTCAAAACGGAGATGCTTCTAGAGCAATTACTACATAAGAAAAACCTTATGATACAACAAATAATGCAATAGAAAGAGTTCTTTGATAAGATACTCAACTCTAACAACCAAAAAAGTAACCTCCAACTGTAACCCTTTATTCCTACATTAACCCAGCTAGCATCCAAATAGCACCCTGGGGTCAAAGTCAAAGCCCTAGCAAACCCTTAGACCAACTTCGAAATAAGGGATAATATCAGCTAGTTATCAAGTAAGGCATAGTCTTCCTGTGCTCTAGCAAGAGTGAGACTAGTAATGATGCTTGCACCTGAGTTAATGTCAAATGTTGTAACTAATAGGGTTATAGCAAAGGGTGCACTAATTAAAACCCATACAAGACACCAAGAGGTGAGTAGAGGTGTAAACCGGGTCGAGTTGACTCTGGTTGGAGTAAACTCAACCCTAACCCTATTTGTAAAACCCCAATTCAACCCTAACCATATTTGTAAAACTCCAACCTAACACTTAAAAATTCGGGTTGATACAAGTAAAATTTATCTATGTATTCTCACCTTTTAACTGGATTAACTAAGTGCAATGCTATAATCATTCACTTAATAATTTGAAAATTTTTGGGACAATTAGGATCTCAGTCTGGGTAACTAAATCAAAACTATGATTGTTGTCCCTAATTTAAAACCTTTTGTTGATTCCTTGAAATTATTACCAAATGTTGCTCATGAAAAGTCATTTTGGGTGCCAAATTTCAAACAAGCAGCTATCCCCTTTTGTCCATTTTCAAGACTAATTTCCTCCCCTTTCTTTATAAAACCCACATGTCACCATCATCTCCCTTAAAATCATTCACAAGTTGGTTCAAATGGAGAGGAAAATGGCTTATTAAAACCACATTTTCGAGTTGTATCCATATCCCCTGTTTAGCCTCTATTTCACATTGCCAATTGCCACTTGTTCTTATTCATCTGTCCATGTTTTTCATGAGAAATCACATCCCCCATATAGAACCAAAATGCATCTTTCGATTTCTGAACTCGATTGCAATTAGCAAGATTGAAAGCAATGTAGAGGAGATGGTTTACTTATTGCTCCCTAAACATGTTTCTGATCTTGTAGCTTGGCTTGAATGCCCATCTTTAAAAGAGATTTTCTCCTTCAACACCCTTGCAACAACTCCTCCTCATGGAACCTCCCTTCCTTCTCATGAAAATTGTGAATAGCAGGGATACAAGTATTGGGGGAGGCAGAAAAGGGACAAAGGATTAGCTGTGGCGGAAATCCTCCCTTCCTTCTCATGAAATTTGTGAATGGCAGGGATGTAGGAATTCGGGGAGGCAGAGAAGGGATGAAGGATTAGCTGTGGCTGAAATCCTCCCTTCCTTCAAATGAAATTTATGAATGGCAGGGGTGCAGGAATTGGGAGAGGTAGAGAAGGGTAAGTTGTGGCTTACAAATTAGGTTGGGTTAGATCGGGTTGCTTAACCATTCAACCTGCACTAACCCGATTTCTTAAATCGAGTCTAGTTAAACCCGATTTGCATAATTGCTAACCCAAACTGACCTGAATTTGGGTTGGGTTAGTTGGGATCAGGTTGAACCCGAAATAATTTACAACCCTACGTGAAAGAACCTCCCTTCCTATGGAGGAAAGGGAAAATATTGAAGGAATTATTAATCAGCTAACAAAATCGACCAATGTCGTGAGGGAAATGGCCCAATGACAATTAAATGTACAACACAATCTAAACGAAGAGGAAGATGAGGCGCAATACCCTACATAGACAAAAATGTGTAAGCTCTTGGAGGAAAGAATTGAAAGGCTAGAGAAGAGGATCTCATGAAGGCATGCAGAATATAGGTGAGTAATTGAGCAGCCTTCCTTTATAAGAAAATCTATTGAAGAACCACTACCAAAGAGATTCAAGGTCCCTCATATAGATGCCTATGATGAAACAATGGGTCTTGGAGATCTCCTATCAAAATACGATAGCGAGATAAATATCGTGGGAGCATCCAATGCCATCAAGTATTGAGCCTTCTAGCCACATTAAAAGAAGCGACACTATTGTGGTATCAGACTTTGGATCTAAAATCCATTAATGCCTTTAGAGAGCTACAAAGACACTTCCTTGTCAGTCTCATAAGACATCATAGACAAAAGAAGATCATAGAGTCATTGATAGTGGTTAAACAGAAAGAAGGAGAATCCCTTTAGGAGTTTATCGATAAATTCAATCAAGTTATTCTAGATATTGAGGGACTACATCATACTGTAGTGATGACAATGCTACAAAATGGAGTCAAAAGCAAACAGATCAAGTATTGCCTACGTCTACAACCACCAAGTAGATACTCTGAACTCTTAGAAGCTATTGACGTAAAAGAATTTATCAGAGAAGATGATAATAACTCTGGCAAAAGGAGCAAATCTCCACAATGCGAGGGAGAATCATAAAATAGAGAGAAAGGACCATCCAACAAAGAGAGGGCAAAGAATAATAACTATACCCCTAAACATATCTCACACATATATATCAAGAAATCAAGAACTATGGCTACCTGCCTCAACCTCTCCCACTAAAGTTGGACCCTAAGAGATAAGAGTTAGAAAAGTATTACTTCTATCACAAAGATAAAGGTCATGACATTGAAGACTACAAGCACATTAGAGAATAAATAGAAAAATTAATTAAAAGAGGAAGACTGCATCAACACAACAAAAAGTAGGCAAAGAAGGGAAGGAGCGAACAACAAGCGTGAGGATGCTTCTCGATAGAGAGAGGCGACTCTCAGAGAACAAAAACGAGATGTTGCTATAAAAGCTAGCTGCTTTATAGCTAGAACCATTAATATAATTACTAATGGACCAATTTCAAGTGGAAATACTCTGATTGGAAATAAAGCCTACACAGAGCAAATTAATATGGTAGGGCAAACTTCCAAAAGAAGGAGAAAAGATAATTTTCCCATTACCTTATCTAAAGGAGATGCATGCAATATAGCAGTCCTTGATGATGACAACATGGTCATCATAGCAATCATCTCCAATTTCGAAGTGAAGTGGATAATGGTAGATAATGAATCATCTATTGACATCTTGTTCTATCATTGCTTTAAGAAGATGAAAATTTCTAAAAAAAAAATTGAACTCAGTTATGTGTCAATTGACAAGATTCACAAGAAATGGAGTGTTACTTGGAGACATCATCACTTTACTGTACACCATGGGAGATGGGAGATAAAACCACCACCTTCCTTGACTATTTGGTAAAGGTACTATAAGCTTACAACGCAGTGCTAGGGCACCTAGGGCTAAACAAGATGAAGGTACTAGTATCCACATATCACTTAGCAGGATTTTCCACCACTAGGGTAGTAAGTGTGGCTAAAGGAGAGTAGAAAATCTCACGGGAGTGCTACAAAAGCTCTTAGTAGCATGTAGATTGATACCTTGGATATGTATGACAAGTAATAGATTACTCACATAAAACTAAGGGTGCAACTCAAGTCGGTTTAGTTTAGTTCTTGGTCAAACCTACCCTAACCCTATTTCTAAAAATCCTACCCCACCATTTTATTAGATCAATTTGGCTCATGGTCAATCGTACCCTATTTATTTTAAGGTTGAATTGGTTTAGTTTTTGGTCAAAATGGGGTTAGGTTATCAAGCAAACAAATCTCCTTCATATCTAAAAAGAACCCATCACTGTGGGAAAAAAGCTTAAATTAGCTTTATAGAAATTCCATATACATCTCTTCAAGAAAAAAGAAGAATGATTGATCAGTAACAACACCCCCTAATGATCTTACTGTTGTACATATTCAAAAAGAGGGGCTCCTAATCCATTGTTTTGTCATGCTTTGGAATATTTATCATGAACCTTCACCTAAGAAGTCTTTGCAATACACACAATAAGAGAATGTTTTACACACCATGTTTGTTAAAATGGCAAATAAAAGAAAAAAAGAAAATTACACTTATTTTTCCATCACCAAATAAACTATCATATTCAAATTTAGGAACCATTTTATTACCATTTGGAATAAAAAGGAATTTATTAAAAAAAAGGAAAAAATCATATGCAAAACTGGCATAAATTCCAAAAAACCCATGGAAAAATTCCTAACCAAGCAGATTACACTTAGCCTCAACAACTGAAACTAGTAATCATAACAAAAACACCAAAAATCTATACCAAACACATTCCAAAAGCTAGCTGAATTTTCACTCTCTCAATTAAAACCAATGCCCAAAACCCTCAAATCAAGCTTGAAATTAAGAGACATCTGTCATGAGAAAAAGTATTTCATACCCACTAGAAAAATAATAAATCATTAAACAAACCAAATCGAACTCCAAGACCAACAAATTCCAACATGCAGAAATTCCAATAAACTTCCACTTCTAGCCATATCTTTTGAATATTGACTATCAAAAGCCATCAATAAAATTAATGCAACTAAGACTTGGGTTAATTTCCAGTAATTAACAACAACACAAATAGGGATTCAACCTTCAACAACACAAAAAAATGCATCTTTACTCACTAAATAGATTGGTAGAATGCAATTATTGAAAACATTTGAACATTTTCATTATTAGGATCATAAAAAATGTCCCAAACATTTGGCCATGCTTTCATGAACAAATTATTAAAAAATTCAGCTACATCTGTAACTATCTTAGCAGTAAGGGGGCAATTGACAGACCTCAACCAATAAAACCAATCTAAGCATTTTACATATCTCTATCATATATTCGATGTTAAGATTAGGCAATATGGTTGTTTTAAGAAGAGTTGCATTTGCTCCTTTAAGTCAAGCATAATAAATTTTCCATGCATCAATTATGAATTCTTTGAAAGAAGGGCATATTGATTTTGATGTTCAAGTCAGAAACTTATTTCGTAACAAATAAAAGAAACTAACCACCATATTTGACATGCTATCATCATAAAATGAGCAGAAAAAAATGGAGCTATCTATTGGGCATAAATAAAAAAATGCATTGGTATTTATAGAAGTGCTTTGACAAATATGTGAAGTAGAACTTGAAATTGTATTTTTTTTCCTTTTTCTAAAATTTGTTAGCTCCTTATCTAAAGAAAAGTGCATACTCGAAAGCTTCATTCAATAAAATGTTTGCCAAGTTTCATTCATATAAAATTTCTTTCCCTTGAAAACATACAAGAAATTATGAGAAAAAATTATAGTAATATTAAAATATATAATTATTTAGATAAAACAAACATCAAACCTTGTAATCTAGAATAATACTAGCAACACTACATTGATCATCATCTCTTTTTTTTGCATATTAATTAGAATATACTTTTTAATATCATATAATAAAAAATGAACTTAAAATACTTGAATGAATTAAAAAATTACCTAACTTGGCATCATCATCTCCCAAGAGTTCCTCAACATCACTGGGTTTTAACCCAATTCTTATCCAATTTTGAATATAAATTACTTCTACAATATTTGCAGCTAATAAACTTGTATATGCATCAAGAAGACAAGAACACACCCACCAATACTAAAGGATGATTCAAAGGCAATGATAATAATAGGAATAGCTAAAATATCACAAGCCATGTGAGATAAAACTTTATATCTATAAGATTAAAGTGACCACTATTTCAAAACATCAAAGTTTTCAATTTTTTACTTACTCTTCAAGGAAATGATCAATTTCTATTTGCGCTTCTTTTTCTTCCTCAACATCACAAAATTTATGAAATTGATAAGTTGTGCCTTCCTTCACTTTCACTTAACTACTCTCTATTGGTCCCGAAGCTTAGGCAAATACCTAAGAGGGGAGAGCTAAATTGGGTACTTAAGAATTTGCTAAACTCCTTTAAATTATACATCTCTCTAATAATCAATCTATTCACTCAATCAATGCATAAATAAATAAAACACAGTGATTTTTATAGTAGTTTGAGTAAATACTCTACTCCACTCTTCCAAGTACACTCTCTTCTTAGTATCTTCGGTTTCACTATCTCCAATAGCAGAAATATAATAGTGCTCCCAGTACTTTTCCAGATTCCAGCTCTAGGAGATATAAATACCATGATCCTGACACTCTTCTAGATTTCAGCTCTAGGGTGCCTAATCACAATGCTCCTAACACTCTTCTAGATTTCAGTTCTAGGGGGGCGTAAATAAATAACTCTTATCTACATATAGACAATCACAACTCTTCTTGAGTCTAGTCTCAACCACTAGCTCAAGGGAATTACAATGAGTACTGAAAGTTAAAACACTAATATTTCTCAATAAGCATAGGGAAAGGTTTCTGAGGATTAAATGCAGAAGTAAATGATCTTCCCAAAAGGTAGTTGGGAGTCTTCAAAGAAAGTTGAAGAAGGTTTGAATGCAAGACTTAAGACTCTTGAAAGATTCAGAAGGTTTTGGCTCAGTTCAGTAAATGCTCTCAAGAGGGTATTGAATATTTTCCTTCATTTCTTCTTGATCTAATGATGTTGCTTTTATAATTGCTTTGAAATCTAGCCATTGGTGGTAGGTGAACTCCATTAATAACAAAAGACTATTCTGATTAACACATTTGAATTCTCTAACTTCTGCTTAATCATCATCTACTAAAATACCTCTAGCGCTGACCTTGGAGAAGATAACTTCCTAATTCTTAAGAAGTATTGGTCGAAGAGTTGCTACAATGGTTGATTCTTTCATCAATATGGAAAGATCATCATTAATGCTAGATGAAGACCAATGATTTAGTTTGTCCATTTCTCATCTTGACTTATGACAGACAAAGTATCTGTCCAGTTGTCCATCAAATAAAGTCTCTTTGTCTTCTAGTTTATCCATGGTAAGTAGCAGACATCTAGTTAGTGCAGATGAATTATCTTTCTAGCACTTTGTTTGTTGGTTTTGTCCATTGCATATAATAAAGGAATCGTGGAGGCATAGACGAATCATCTTGCCAAAACTTTGTTTGTTGAGTTATTTGTTGTAAGTAACAGACAATTTGTAAGAGTGTAGACGAATTTATGTTTTCATCACTTCATCTATTGGATTATTTATTGTAAGTAATAGACAAATTATCCTTTCAGCAGTTTATTTGTTGGATTGTCTATTGCAGTTAGTAGATGAATTGTTAGAGGTACAGACGAATTCTATTGCTCTGCTAGATAAACTCCACTGCTCTGCATTTGTCTGTTTTTAACAGACAATCATTTACTTGGTGAGCTATTCAACTATGGCTCACTTATGACAGATAAAGTCTATTGTATGCATGCTACTTTGCATTCATCAAAGATAATCTCCACTTTGACAAACAAATGATAACTTGGTTGATTTCTTTTCATTTGAGCTTTAACTGTAGCGGTACTTCATCTTTTACTTTTACACTCACCCAGGCTTTTCATTCAGACAGATCGATACTTTGGAATATCTTTTGTGTCCATTTGTCCATTAGGCCAACAACTTGATTTTGTATGCTATATGTTTGGCAATAACCATTAGCATATAAAATTTAACCAAGTTTTATTTATCATTAAAATTATGCATTTATGCTAAAACTCTCTCCATATAAACTTGTGATATGTATTGAAGAATAATGAGCTCCAGAAATATTAAAAATCTTCATAAATTCATGTTTTATCTTTTTAATTATTTCCACAACCTTCCTTTGATACAAAAATGTTGAATAGAAAGCTTAAGTTTCTTAAGTTTATAACATGGATCCAAGACATTTACAACAAGTAATATTAAAGTAATTTTTTTAACACTGCCCTAATACTTGTCAAACTTTTTCCTCATTCTCATAGTCATGTCGAAAAGCAGTGGATTTTTATGTTAAGGAATTAATGAAAATTGTCTCAATTTGAAAAAGCCAAACCTAGTAAATATTAGAAGTAACATAAGATATGCTCGATAAGATATTTGTAATCTCATAGAATTTAAAAGTGCATAAAACTTTAGCAATATCCCAATCATCTTCAATTGGGGATCCTTCATAAGAAAAAATAGAATCCAAATTTACTAGTCATTCAAATGTTTTTTGAAATTTTATAGTATTGTCTAACATAAAATAAATAGAATTCTATT
>JAYJMB010006168.1:0-11280 GCA_036873735.1 Pouteria campechiana | reverse complement strand
TGTAAGGTGCAATGCTCAAATATTTTATATACATCATACAAGCACATCTCAGTCATACCATGCTCATGCCCATTATATCCCATTTGCTAATAGTACCATGCACGGGTGGCTATCAATTTGAGTGGACTCAGCCACTAGTCAATCATATGAAGCCATATCAAGTGAATAATGCCACAACCAAGTGGAAAATCATCATAATCATCTTTTCAATTTTATTACAAATTTATATAACAATTTATTCTTTATAACTTATCATACCTCTCTCCCTACTAATGTATGATTAGTGGATTTCTGTATCCCCCGTCTATGAATGTTACAAGATTCATAGTGGAATGTCATTGCCACCAAAGATACCTCGTCGTCAGTGCAACTTGAAGATATCAAATTCACTATCCACATCAATTAAAATATTTTCAATAGAATCTTTAATCTTTACTGATACATACTATAAAGTCCAAACTTATGTAATATAATATGATCTATCATGCATATCATACTTCTTTCTCTTTAACATATACACTTTTTGTTGCACATCCTACCATCAACCATTAGTACCAATGCTACCATACTGCCACCCTAGTAGTCATCACCCCATAGTGTCGATCGGTTTTCAATTGGTAAGGGTTTGTGGCACCCTGCTAATCTATCCATTGGCTAATACATAAGTCTCACAATAATAATCAATAGGACCAGGATAATATATCCACTAGTCAATCGATAAATCTCATAGCAAAAGATCAAGAAAGTCATCCCGGCAGGCACCCAAACCTCCATCACCCCACCATTGGGCCTCCATCACCCCACCATCGGGTCTCCATCACCCCACCATTGGGGCTTCAGCTCCCTTTAGCTAGGGCTTATCCACCTCGAGGTACCATATAATGCATTACCAATCACACATATTCAAGCATATTGATGCTAATCACACAACCATATCATGCAGACACAATAATAACATCTCTAATGCAAGTATTCTTTAACCAATCATAGGTACCAAGTATGGGACTCACAAACATCATGTTTATACACCATCATGCCTACCACAGGCATCATATTCATAACATGCATTGCTATTCAGGCACATGCATTCCACACACCATGCATACCACACCCCATTCCAGGGATGCAATCACCATGTCATTCATACATACCATATGCACCCACACATTGCATCTACCAAGAAATCAATAAACAATGTTAAAAACACAAAGAATACCCTAAAATCAATATATTCAACAAATGAGTATCCTCCATCATTCAAAAGTTAAAACACTATCTAATTAATTTATTCATAATGTACATTTCACTACCAATTCATTTATTTCTTAATTTAACACAACAATTCCCCAAAACATATATAGGGGAGGGAATGTACACTTATACCTTTTGTTTGATTAATTCAATCAATTATCTATCTATGAAACTCCATAGTTTAATCATTTGTCATATTCATTATCTGTGTTGCCCAAGCACTTTTACACTTATGCTGTTATCATCCACATCATAGGGCATACCTTTCCCTGAACCAATCATTCTTCAACTCATATGAGTATGTCATTTTCTAACTCCTTCAATAACCATTGCCATTGTAATGCCTTGCTTTTCAAGGCATTACTTAGGCAGGAACAGGAGGACTCACAGTCAGAGTCTCCCCTAAACTTACCCTATTAACATGTATAAACATGCATAAACACCTACATGCGGCTAGAATTATAGTCGCACTTTAAAGTTAAAGTGTATGGAAATCATCCTTGCATCTACTAAAATAAGGACATGCAATTTAAAGTACTTTACACACTTAAATTTACATTATTTACACCATTAACATACTAACTAAATCACACTTTTTATACATTCTAAAATATATTGAAAAGATAAGAAACTCTAACTATCATGGTTTATCCCACTCTTGAGCTCCAACCCCTCATTGAGCTCCGTCTTCTAGCCTATTAATTAAAACATAATAAAATAAAGTGAGTCTGAGTAACTCAATAAGCAGGCATAAATTAAATCATAGAATGTATGTAATAAGATTCATATACTCACAATAGAACTATACTATCATGGATTAAATACAAATAGTAACAAATTTTCTAAATAAAAATCTACTAAGATGTCTATTATATTTGATTGTGTCTATTCACATTTAAATCCACTTCCTTTCTAATGAATTACTTTCATTTCCAGTCATTCATTGTATTTTGCCTGCAAAGAATTAGTACCATATTTGGGAGGCCATCGATCAAACCAAACGCACAATATCACAATCAAATAGACTCATCTTTCTTAAAACTTCTGTGTACTCTAGGTTTTCCTAATACCCTGGTTACGAATGTTATAAGACTTGAAATATCCCACCCTCACTATAACTTAGGGCTTATACGTTTCCTATTTACACCTACTAAATAATCAGAGGAGTCTCATAAATAATAGGTTGATCAGACCTCTTCGCCAAGAGAGGCGGTATCATAACAAAGCCCTAACAAGGGCGAGATCCCAATAACTAAATGGCCATCCTGATAGGTGTCCAAACCCAATTTATTATAATTCATGCATGGGCAAATATGAAATTCTTACTCAAATTACTCAACATTGTATAATACTTCCATTCAATTATCAAACCCAAAATATAAACCTTATAATATTCAATGTTTATCATATCATCACAATTATCTAAGCATATCTTCAATTCTCAACCAAGCAACCAAACTCAATTACATACTTAGTTATGATATCACTTTCAAATACATATATTTTACTAAATGAGTTATTATGCTAAGTCATTGATTATTATAACATCATAATCTCATTCATCTCATGTCTTCATTATTTGTTAATTATTTTTCAAAAATATTCCCATAAAATATACCTTAATTAGTAAAACCATCATAGAAATACCTAAATTATCAAAATATCCAAAATATCCAAATTTTACCAAAGTTACTATTCACAGTAACACCTTGTAGCGACTGGGAATTGTCTTGCCGCAGCAAGGAAACAACATGCCAAAAAGTTACAATTCACAGGGGGATCTTGCCGAGGCAGGGACATTCCATGCCATAGCAGAGTCTCTACTATTTCCCTTTTTGCTATTTTTTGAGCTTCTTACCGCGGCAAGGGACTTCATTACCATGGCAAAGTCCCTCCTACACACCTATATCTCATGAAAACTTATTCTATTGTGTCATTCTTAATATCCTTTGTTTAACCACTTTGTTTTTCTCTTATTCACTTTGTTTAACCTTAATTCTAATCTACTATTACCACCTATCCTTTAAAATGCTTCGATAACCAATACTATCTCATTAATCATCATGTAATGAATTCATAACTTTTAGTGAAGTTTATAATACTTCACGTATACTAACTTACTTCCTAATTGTATTCATTTCTTTCATCCTTAATTCTCTTCTTCCAAACTTCTCACTACACATTTTTCTTAGTTGGCACATATCTAAAGTATGATATACTAATTTTATCCCAAGAATGAACTCATAATACAATTTAACAATATCCATAATGAAGGATCCCAATTTCAGTAAAATTACTTAAGCAAATAAACTTATTTATCTTGTGTGTATCCAACACACTTCTCTTTCGCTATGATCCTTATATGGCCAACTCCAAATTCACAATTTGGGACTCTTTCATTCAAAGCATATATCCCTTAATCATTAAAACGCAGAAATTTACTACTTATCAGTCTTATACCATCACCTAATTCTGTTTAAGGATGATCCACTTTCTTGGTTAACCTTCAATGAAAAAAAGTAATGATCATGGATTTACTAACATAGATTCATCATACTATACTCCTTTTTGTACTATTTCATCAAATAGTTAGAGTGCAGTTTTTGAAATTCAATATGTTTATTATTCAAAAGTTGGGATTTCTGTCCCAAACTATGTATAGAAAGATATTAATAGGACTTACACTATATTTCACAATTCAATCATCCATTCTATTAGTCAACTTATGTTTTCCCTAAACCCTAACTTCTCAATTCTGAGGATTTACTTTAAAAATCCAAAATTCAGAAATTCTAGCCACTAGAAACTATTAGTGGATGATGGAAATTGCTTACTGCTTACTTTACTCCAATTGAAATCCACCGAATCCAGTTGCAAAATGAAACCCTAATTTGTTCTTCAACTTCCACGATCTCAATCTATTGAATTTAGTGTTTGCTTGATACTGGAGTGTTGCTAAGCTGATTATCATCAATTTCCCCAACTTAATCTGTCAATTTCCATGTGAAACAAAGTTTTTCTAAACTTGGGAATGAAAGGGGAAGGTTGGAAATAAATGGGTTGAAAAATGGAGCTGTTGGAGCATTTTAAGCTCCACCCCTTATAGTGCTCCAGCGGTGCGTATTGACAAAAATACATGCAGTCCACCTATCTTGTGTTTTGACCTTCTTTAGCACTGACAATTCTTCTTGTACACCATATTACTTAATCTATCTATCACTCTCATCATGATTCTTCCATTTACATTACAAATTATACATATATGATTCTTTTATGCACTATAAAATAGTTATTCTCATTTTAGAAATTTTAGGTTCTCACAGCCATTATGATTCTACAGCCTGTCACATACACTATACCATACTCCAGCTTTGATACCACCTGTAACACCCCACCCACCCAGGGCCGTTACTCCATTTTACACCACAAATCCACTATGATCATACCATGACTTTCCTACTTCTAGGGTGGGCTGCTATAATTCAATTTTCTAATTTATCTAATTTCTGTGGATGATCGAAAAGAGTCTCCTCTAAAAAGGGGGTTGTCCAACTAGGGTACAAGCATTCAACACTTATGATGATATATTTTCTCAATTAAAATTTATAAAACAGAAATAAAACACTCCATAATTTTCCTTCACAACACCCCAAACTCCATCAGCTCCCTCTTAGGACTGCTTCTGCATCATGATGGCAATGTATTCACTTCCCCACCATACACATATGTCCTCATACATCATTCACATCATACTTCATTATTACACTAGCATGCCGATAAATTTCAATGATAAGATATACATTATTAGACATTTACAATCACCCATGCACATAAGATGGAAAATTCTCAATGTTAATATAATTTTAAAAGCATACATTCAACTGTTATGCTTCCATACTAATCTTGCCTTTTCTCTAGTCTTGACCTGTCAACTAAAAAAAATATAAATAAAGAGTGAGTTCGTGCAACTCAGTAAGTAGGTAAGTACAATAGAAAATAATAATCAACCAAATTTACATATTCAGAATCAAAACATATATAATATCATGACAGTGTTCTATGCCATTTAGGCATATCAAATCATAATAGATCAATTAACTATTTGGGATGCTATTAATCCCCACCAATTCATGCATTCACAAAATAAACAATTGGGATAATTCTTATCCCGAACAAACTTAAATTCATATCATAAACAACATGTACTTTTTTCAATCCAAGGGATACTTGTTATCCCTTCATTCATATAAGTGTACAAACTAAATAAACATCAAACTTAACAATTTTGGGATATCCACTATCCCCCAACCAAAACATACAAGCCCGATACAAGCAAATGAGTTATTAGGTAACCCCATTCATTCATACATTCAATCAATAGGGGGCCTACTTACATTAAGATTCGCCAAGTTCCCTACACCACAAGATCTCTAACTTTCAATCATCCTTAATGTCCTTTTGAGCTTGGCTTGTCGCCATCATGTTAGAAAACCCTACACGTATCACATGAATCCTATATCTTTTTACATATACATACACATGAGCAATTCTTATTTACCTAATTTCATTTTTTCCCTACTAGATATAGTTATAGTAAATTATTCATAACTTTCTCATATTATTTCAAATTGAGTGATTTTTATCTCCTACTTTCTCAAGTCGTTGGGCCCCACAAGTGACACCCTTTACAGTGAATTATTTCTTAGGAACAATTTTAGTAATTTGGGCATATCACTCTCACATGAATTTCAAATTAAGTGATTATTATGTAATTTTGTAGATAATGTAAATTTATACAATTTTATTTTGACTACATTTGCTAATTCATTTCATAATTTGATTTGTGGGCCCACAATGTAACACCTAATGATTTGGAGACTATTACACTATTTTAGTTATAACTCACTCATATCAACTCAGAATTTAATGGTTCCTTTCTTGATGGAAACATAATTTCAATACCTATAACTTTTATGTTAATCACATATTCAAAATCAAATAATTTAGGGGTTAAAATTGGGATGCCATCAAAACTATGTGCAATTTTAGGATGGACATTCTGGCAATAGCGAATTTTAGGGTATTTTCTTCCTAGTTTTTTTTAGACCTGTTATTGTTGGAATTTTTTAACTAAATTTTCATATTTCTAACACAACATATGGAATATAGACCTCCTGCATCAACAATTTGCTGTCCATATTAATTCCACTTTAATATAAATATGTTTTTGTCCATTAACTTTCATATTAGGACCTTGATTAAGCCATTATTGACCACATATAATTATACTTATTACCTTGCCAAATTCCATTAAAACTAGCCCCAACAGTTAGTGGATAACAGGATGTTCTTCCCCTAATTGAATTTTCTAGTAGTTGTAATTGATTTCCATTGCATCTAATCCATGCCTTCGCCTCATTAAGCATTAATCATACAATATTACCATTAATTACAAATGTAATCAGCCACTAAAATTCTAGCAAAACCTAAGTACCTTAGGTTTATTCCATAGCCAAAACTTCAGCAATATTTTCATAATTCAAGCCCATAAACACCATTAGCAATTAGTTTTAGTAGATCACTTACCTTTAAATTAAGTTTCCTTGGTTGGCCCTACCAACAATGGATGAATCTTCAATTTTGGATGGCTGTACACTTTAGATTAAAGAGGAAATTGCTACCACAAGCCACAAATCACATCTACTTAAGTTTACTATCAATCTCCATGTCTAAGACAAGCTGAAATTTACAATTTGGAAGATGGGAGAAAGGCCTCCATGTGAACAGGGGGTGTTTACACAAAAATGGGATGAGAAGATGGCTGTTGCCATTTTCCTTTATATGCTAAAACATTAGATAGTCTACTGCCCCAACTTGGTCCATGCACATGCACTTGCATGTTTGATTTATTATTATTTTTTACCCTCTTTCACTCCACCTTTTAAAATATATGGGCTACCCTATTTGTACTACATCCAACAAAATTTATTTAACACATTTTATTCATGTCATCTCCCATAATTTAATACATCTTTCTTAATTCAATATGAATTCAATGTGATTTCTTCATAAATTTTGAGCATACATTGCATCTCACTTTTCTACATGCATTTTTCAATTTTTCTCCACTTGTTAACCATTGATTAATGTGTGTCCTCCTCATCCTCATATTATTATAGATATTCCATCAATTTTCATAATTTTTCCATAATAAAATTTAGTACTTTTCAAAATATACATATCCGGTGTTCCACCCATTTAAATTCATTTTCTTCTCATTTAAATCACTTATTTAACACACTTTGACACATTCCTTACCTCATCTTCATGTTTATATTACTAATCTAATCCATAAATTTTTCATGAGAAAATTTTCAAAAATTTAATTATACTCCAATATACTCCATGCCGAACTGGCAAAATTAACAAAAATTAAAATTCACATATCTAGAATTTTTAGGGCCTTACAATTATGCATGGTGTTGCTATCCAAATTGTAATGTGATTTAATCCCAAAATAGAATGTTGTAATCAATTGGAAATTTTGAATGCAAGTGTGAAAGCATTGTTGAATTTCTAATTCAGCTTGTGCATTAGTTGAAGAGTCTAATTTGGATGTACTGCTGGATTTCTAATTTGGGATTATGCATCAATTAGAGTTCATAAATAATAGGTGCACAAGCCATAAGTGATATGAATGAAACCTTAGATATTTTCTCCCTAAGTTATGAAAATACATCTTTTTCTCCTGTCCTTCTCAACGCAAAGAGCCCATATTCCTCCTTCTTCTCAAAGCCAATTAGCAACCTTCATCCTCCATTGATTTTCCTCCATCTAAACTAAGTGGGTAGCAAGATTATTCCATCAATAATTTATTGAACAAGTGGACAACAACTGTTGGAAGTGGACAATAGTATTCTCTTATTTTCCAACATGAAAGGTGAGTTTACTTGCAATATTTTGATTTATTTTAGCATGGGAAAACATTGTTGGTCCCATAGGTTAGGCTAAAACCCAAGAGGGGAGGGGTAAATTGGGTACTTAAAAAATTATTTCTCTACCTCTTTAGGATTACTTTTCCCTTTAGCAATCAATCACTCAAACACAAAATAAATAAGACAATGATTTTTATAGTGGTTCAACTAAACACTCTACTCCACTCTTCCAAGATCACTATTCTCTTAGTGTCTTGCATTCCACTATTCCTAATAGCAAAAATACAATAGTATCCTCGACACTCTTCTAGATTATAGTTCTAGGGGGCATAAACAAGTGTCCCCGACACTCTTCTGGATTTTAGCTCTAGGGAGCATAAACAAGTGTCCCCAACACTCTTCTGGATTTCAGCTCCAGGGGGCATAAACAAGTGTCCCCGACACTCTTCTAGATTTCAGCTCTAGGGGACATAAGCAAGTGTCCCTGACACTCTTCTAGATTTCAGCTCTAGGGATCGATTACAAATAGCTCTTGTCTACAATAAGATAGTCACAACTCTTCTAGAGTCTGGTCACAACCACTAACGTAAGGAACAAGAAATGAATATCAAAAGTTTAAGCACAGGAATTTTCCCAATAAGCATAGGGGAAGATTTCTGAAAGTTGAATGTAAAGGTAAATGATCTTCCCAAAGGTAGTTGAGAGTTTTAAGGAAAGTTGAGGAAGGTTTGAATGCAAGGCTCTTGATTCTTGAAGGATTGTAAAAGGTTTAGCTTAGATTAGTAAATGCTCTCAAGAACATTTGAATGATTTTCTCAATTGCTTCTTAAGTTGCTTCTACTCCAACGATGCTTCATTTATAGCTGCTTTGAATTCTATTCGTTAGTGGTAGGTGAGCTTCGTTAACCACAGAAGACAATCTGATTGGTGCATTTTGAATCTTTTGACTTCTGCTTATTCCTCGTACATTGTAATGCCTATAGCGCCGACCTTAGAGAAGATAATTTCAAGTTTCTCAAGAAGCTCTGGTCGAGGTATTGCTACATTGGCTACTGGTCTCAATAATATAGAAGTATCATTATTAATGATGGGCAAAGATCAATGATTCATTCTAACCCTTGGTTGTCTTTTACTTATGATAGACGAAGTATCGTTCCAGTTGTCCATCAGACAAAGTTCATCTTTGTCTTTTATAAGTAACAGACAAATTATTCTTTCTATTGCTATCAGACAAACTTTGCTATTCAAGCTCTTTGTCTATTGCATCGTAGAGGCATAAATGTTTTATTTGCTTCATAGCTTCATCTGTTGTAAGTAACAAATGAAGTATTGATTTGCCGACGAGTTTTCTTCACGCCTTTATTTGATGGAATTATTTCTCCGCTTTGCCTGTTAACAATAAATAATCACTTACGAATCTCTTGCTTTGCTTGTTGTTTCTTCTGCTTTGTCTGTCGACATTAGATGATTATTGGCTCACTTGAGATAGATGAAGTTTTTTCTTTCCCATATGATTCTTATTTCTCCGATTTGTATGTTGATGGTAGACAAAGGCTTTTGTTCTGCTGAAATGGTCTTCATGTCTTCTACTTTTGTTTGTTCTCATTAGATGACCATTGGTAAAAATTGTAGCTTGCTTAAAGTAGACAAACTCTATTATAAACAAATTGTCCTGCATCAGTCAGATGTAGTTTTCTGTTTTGATAAAAGAATGGAAACATTCGAGTCCTTTTCATTCATGATTTGTCTGTTACAACAATTTATCTTTTGCTTCTTTACTTCCTCAAGTCTTGTTTTCTATGCTCATATTTCCTTATAACCTGCAACTTGATTCTACATACTAAAAACTAGATAACAACCATTAGTACGTAATCTTTAATCAAATTTTGTTTATTAATGAAACCATGCATTCATGTCAATATTCTTCCCCTTTTTGATGATTAAAAATTATCTCATTAAAAAATAATTTCCCCCTGAATGTATGCAAATAAATATATTTGCAATGGTTAAACATTCCTCAAGTTGCCATCTTCTGATGTTTCCTTATCTTGTTTTATATATATTCTCCCCCTGATTATTTAAAATGTATTCTCCTCCTGATTTGCAGTTTATATTTCCTATTTGAGCTAATTTGCATATTCCTTCTCTCCTTTTTTATCATAAGCAAAAAGACATACATCCTCCTAGTAAGATACACAAACAAATAAATGTAGCTAGAGAATAATGAAAATATTTTATTTCATTTTCATACAAACAAAGTTACATAATGGAAAGAGCATATAAACACAAAGCTTGCGTGTAAAGAGCAGCAGAGGTTGTGTGTGAGACTACAGACGAGGTGGAGGGTACAAAGAGGAGAACTTTGCATCATAGTGGTTGATACAAAGTTTCAAGGAAGGGAAGAGGGATAAGAGATGATAATGAAGCTATTGGAGCTTCCTTTTCCTTCTCTTCAAGGGCCCCGACTAATGAAGAGGTTATATCTAGGGGCAAAGGTAGCTAATATATGAATTATAATTTTGAAAGCCACATCTTGAAGAAAAATGCTTTTGTTGGTGAAAACGATCTGGAGCATTGTTGCAAACATAAGCAATATCATCCCAGCAAGAAATGTGAGAGAGCTTCCTTTGGTGCTTCAATTTCCACCACTCAATGGTCTTTCTACTAGATTTCCTTTCTAAGGACCCTACTCCAAGTTTCTTGATTGTTATGGTGCAAAGAAAGATTGTGATTCAGGGATTAAATAGATTGATTATGGAGGCTATATGAGGTACATGATGTGATTTTCCAAGAAAGGGAGAATAACTTGAGCTAAAAATAGGATTGGATATGAAAACCATAGTTGTAAGTTAATGCTAATAAGAAAATGAGGTGCACTTGACCTTGGGAAACAATCTTAAGACGAAGTGTGAATAGGGCATTTGATTCAAATAACTTACTTCATCTGAGACAAAGTTTAATCTCAAGAAAGCATATTCAACATTACAATTTCAAGTACAAAAATATTAGAGATTTTACCCTTAGATCATCACATGAGTCATACCTAATTCTCCTCTAATGTTGCAGAAGGTGTCTAAGGATAGTGGTTTAGTAA
>JAYJMB010006167.1:0-54210 GCA_036873735.1 Pouteria campechiana | reverse complement strand
GGAGACCAGTCCCGGTCATGACGTTCCGTTCGCATTTCGTTTCTTCCTCATTATTTACTATGCCTGATCTGACTTCTAGAGCGCGCTCTCCGCGACGCTCGAAACAGGTGTATGATTGTTATGCCAAAAAAATGTAAGCAAAAGGTGCTAAGATGAGATGGAAATGCAAGGAATGAGCACACACTTATACCACACACATTTCCACTAACATCATTGGACCCAATACTTGGGTACCCACAGGGTGAGAAGAAAATTTTCTTTTAATGCAAATAAGTTTCAAAGCTACCTCTGAAAATGTATGGTTCATGGATAGTGTTTGTTCGAGACATATAATTGGGAACAAAAAAATATTCAAAGAATTAAATCTAATGGATGGAGGAACAATAACATTCAGAAATAATGATAAAGGTCTTATCAAGGGAATAAATAAAATTTATGGTTTATTCAATGCATGCATAGAGGATGTATTATATATAGAAGGACTCAAGCACAATCTGCTAAGCATCAGTCAATTATGTAACAAGGTCACAAAGTTATGTTTGAACCATCTGCATGTAATGTATTAAGTATAGACAATGATATACTATTTAGCAGAAAAAGGCATAAAAATATTTATCCGGCACAACTAGATGATATAATTGAAAAATACTTAATTGTAGTCAAGGATGAACCATGGGTATGGCACAAGAAGATGGGACATATCAATATGTAAAATATCAAGTCTTTGTAGAAAAAGGATCTCATGATTGGTTTGCCAAAATTAAACTATGACAAAAATCAAATATGCAAATTCTATCAATTGTCAAAATAGACCAAAGTATCCATTCATCCTAAAAATAAAGTATTTACATCGAGACCTCTAGAACTATTGCATATGGATTTATTTGGACCATCATACATAGTCACACTTGGAGGAAAAGATATGTATATGCGATAATGGATGATTATTCTAGATTTACATGGGTAATTCTCTTGACTAGCAAAGACAAAGCATTTTCAATATTTTGTACTTTTTCAAAGCTAGTCCAAAATGAAAAATAAATGTCTATTGTATCCATCTATAGTGATCATGGTAGTGAATTTGAGAATAGAAAATTCATTGATTTTTGTGATGAAGTAGGAATTCACCATAGTTTCTCATCCCCCAGAACTCCTCAACAAAATGAAGTTGTAGAAAGAAAGAATCAGACAATTCAGGAAATGGCAAGAACCATGCTAAATGAAAGTAAATTATCCATAAGATTCTAGGGAGAAGTAGTTAGTATTGCTTGCCATATGCTGAATAGGGTTACCATGAGAGCAATCTTAAAGAAAACCCCATATGAGCTTTGGAAAGAAAGAACACCAAACATCTCATATTTCCATTCCTTTGGATGCTTATGCTATGTGCTGAATAATAGAAAAGTTAACCTTAGGAAGTTTGATCCAAAGAGCGATGAAAGTATTTGATCCAAAGAGCTATGAAACTATCTTTCTTAGTTAATCTTCCAATAATAGAGCATTTAGAGTCTACATTAAGAAAACACAGGTTGTAGAAGAGTCCATACATGTTAAATTTGATAAAGCAAATATAACCTCGAGAAAGGAGTATGATAGTGATGCAAATGAAGCTGTAACAAATATGAAGAAGTTCAAATTGAAGAATCAGAGAATGACACTAATGATAAAGACATACAAAGTTTAGAAAATAAAGAGAAGGTAAAAGTTGCTAATGTTCCTTATCAACCTCTTATTGATTTGAGATTTGTTACTACATATCCTAGAAAGCAAATTATAGAAAATGTATATGGCGGTGTCAAAACAAGAAGGTCTATGCAAAATGTCTGTGGTCATTATGCCTTCATATCCATAATATAATCAACTAACATTGATCAAACTTTGAATGATGAAAATTGAATTATAGCAATGCAAGAAGAGCTTAACCAGTTTGAAAGGAACAAAGTATGGGAATTAGTTCCAAAAACAAGAATGTTAATGTAATCAGAACAAATAAGTATTTAGAAACAAACCGGATGAGAGTGGGTTAGTTGTAGGAAACAAGGCCCGATTAGTTGTTAAGGGGTACTCTCAAGAAGAAGGAATTGACTCTAAAGAATCATATGCCCCTTTAGCTAGATTAGAAGCTATTAGAATGCTACTTGCTTTTGCATCTACAAGAAATTTAAGTTATTTTAGATGAATGTAAAGTGTGCATTTCTGTATAGATATTTAAGTGAAGAAGTGTATGTAGATCAACCTCCTAGTTTTGAGAATGATGATCAAACCGATCATGTATAGAAGCTCACCAAGGTGTTGTATGGTTTAAGACAAGCTCTAAGAGCTTGATATGAAAGGTTGAGCAAATTCTTAAGTGATCATAAATTCAAGAGAGGAAAGGTTGACACTATTTTATCAAAAATATTGAGAAAGATATCTTGATAGTTCAAATTTATGTGGATGACATTATATTTGGAGCTACTAATGAAAAACTCTGTTAAGATTTCTCAAAGATCATGTAGGCTGAATTTGAAATGAGTATGATGGGAGAATTGAATTACTTCCTTGGATTGAAAATTAAGCAAAGAGATGATGGGAATTATATTTTCCAATCCAAATATACTAGAGAGATGCTAAAGAAATTCAAAATGGAAGAAGTTAAGGCAACAAGCACTCTAATGAGCATATCAACAATGCTGGACAAGGATGAAAAAGGTAAAGTAATAGATCAAAAACTATATAGAAGTATGATTGGATCTCTTCTTTACCTTACTGTATCTAGACCAAATATTCTCTTTAGTGTATGCTTATGTGCTAGATTTCAATCCAGTCCCAGAGAATCTCACCTTATTGTAATGAAACAAATTTTATTTGGTTGACACACCAAATCTAGGACTTTATTATCTCAAAGGAATTGATTTTGAACTCATTGGATATTCTAATGCTGATTTTGGAAGATATAAAGTTGATAGAAGAAGTACTAGTGGAACCTGTCAATTTCTAGGAAATGGTTTAGTATCAAGGTTCTCTAGAAAATAGACTAGTGTTGCTTTCTCTACAGCAGAAGCTAAATGCATAGTAGCCGAAAGTTGCTGCACTCAATTATTATAGATGAAACAATAACTTCTCAATTATGGTTTAAGCTATAAAGACATACCTATTAAATGTGACAATACTAGTGTTATATGCTTGACAAAGAATCCAGTTTTACATCCGAGAACTAAGCATATTGAAATCAGATACCACTTCATTAGAGATCATGTTGAAAAACATGATATATGTCTAGAATATGTGCCCACAAGTCCTCAACTTGCTAATATCTTTACTAATCCACTATCATTAGATACCTTCTACAAAATTAGAGAAGAATTAGGTATGAGTAATGTGATGATATGAGAGTGAAATCTCTAATGTTTCTGTGCTTGAAATTGCAATGTTGAATATGTTTTGTTAAGACTAGACTTCGTCTCAGACGAAGTAAGTTATTCGTACCAAGTGCTCATTCTCACTTTGTCTAAAGATTATTTCCTGAGGTTGAGTACACCTCATTTTCTTGCTACAATTAACTTATTGTTATGGTTATTACATCCAATTCTATTTTTAGCTTAAGCTATTCTCCCTTTCTTAGAAAATCATATCAACTGCCTTATATAGCCTCCACATTCAATCTATTTTAACTCCTAAGTCATAATCCTTCTCTACATCACGAAGATGAAATTCTTTAGAGAAAAATTGTTGGTCCCTGTAGGATAGGCTAGAATCCAAAGGGGGAGGGGTGAATTGGGTTTTATAAAATTTACTTCTTTTGACCCCTGTTTGATCAAATCCCTTTCTTTCTTTTATGTTGGCGTGCTAATCAAAGTAAAGCAATGGATAAAGCAAATAAGAATATAAATGAAAGATTAAGCACAAATAGCACATGCAAATTCTAGTGGTTTGAGCCCTCTCTTGGCACCTACTCCACTCATTGAGTCAACCTTACTTGCTGCACTTAGGTTCCACTAATATTCTGTGGAATCGCACTTGGTTTTTTTGAGCTAACCAAGAACTCATACACTAATTTTATAGAGATCACTAGTAACTCACTATGTTGGTTTTTATAAGCTTACCAATAACTCTAACAATGTTGATTTTCATAAGCTAACCAACAACTTTTAACCCTAGTTTTTAAGCTAACCAGCAACTTCTACAAATGAAATAAGAAATTACACTTTTTGACATGTTTTTTGTTAAGCTCTGAGGAAGACCTTAGGTGTAGTTCTTCTTATTACAGAAGCTCTTCCTTTATGTTGTGGAGAGATTGGCCTTGAAGGAGATTTAAGAATGAAAGCTCTTTTGAAATATGAAAGTGGTAGATATTGGCCTTTAGGATTTGTAAGAGGATTTTTCTCTTTTTCTTTTCTGTATATTCTCTTTTCTGCTCTCTATCTTCTTATTCAAATGTCCCTTGAGTGCTTCTTAAATAGATCTTGAAAACTTGATCATTGGATGATGAGCTTAGAATTTTTGTTACTCGCAATGTTCAAATTTTTGACCATTGCACATCGTCAGGTGGTATGGCAGGCAGCTGGTCCAAGTGGTTGTGTGCCAGGCGATATGCCAGGTGGCTGAGCCAAGCGGCTATGGATAATTTTCTGAATTTTCTTCTAAGTGAATCTTGTTGCCTCCTGGTAGGCGGTATGGTAGGCGACTGCCATACCGACCATGCTCCCAGGCAGTAGGCACAGGCGGTTCATCTTCTAGTGCATTTCTTGATTCATCTGATTGTCTATTGCTAGGCGTTTGGCATCCTTTAATTGTATTTTTGCATTTTACTTCTTTTTGAAACTTTGACATCTTTTATTTCAAATCAAAATGCATTTGTTACAAGTAGTATATATGAAGTATTAATAGTATATTTGATTCATACTTTGTAATGGATGTGTGTATTAAGTATATTTTCTTTTATTTGTTCATACATACATAGTTTTAGTAAATCTCATGTATATACTATGTAATGTCAAAGTAAACTGATCAATTATGAATATCTACAAATGAGTTTCCATAAATTATAGATCATGGATAGTCATAATGTATTAGTTCTTTGATAAAGAAATGAATATTTAGGCATGTTTGTTATTCTTATATTTACTAATGATGTTTTCATGTTTTTCTTTTTATGAAGACATACCTAATTAATTATACACATGTTTTCTTGAAGTTTATCAAATATTTTATAATTATCCATTCATGATATACATATGTTATGAAGCATGGATGTTTGCTTTAATCTATATATTTTATATAAACTTCATCCGATTATGATTTCTTTCTTTCATCAATTAATAATTTCATATAGAACATATGTGTGTATATATATATTCATAAAAGATCCAACATATGATAAGAAGATGATTGCATAATGGATCATATGATTATTTATCAGGTAATCATAGATATGCAAGGGATTTTTTCAAGATAACCAAATAAGATTGTATCTTGAAGTCATTCTAGCAAAGCATTTGAAAGATGTATTTTGACAATTTGTTCTTATAGCAAAATATTTGAAATCATAGCAAAACATGTGTGTATGCTTGCTGTTGGTAGTTGGAATATACATTAGAATACATATGCTTTCTTCTGAAGTAATTTATAGTTGAATAAATAGATTAGAAGATTGGTTTCAAGGTTTCTGAAATATATCAAGTTTAGACTTTAGAGCCTTTAAAGTAATTCTTCAGAGTTTCTAAAATAACTTTAGAGTTTATTATATGACTTCAGAGTTTATGACATGACTTCAAAGTTTATGACTTGACTTCAGAGGAGTTAATTGGATGTTGTAATTTTTGTATTGGGGTTAGTTTTAGAGTTTTCTGATCCTGAAGAATTAAAGAGTTGTCTCAAAGTTTTTGAAACTACTTTAAGTACAAGCCTTATAATTTTAAAAAATTACTTTAGGAACTCTGAGGATGCAGAAATAACTTTTTGAAATACTATTAAAGTTTCTGAAATATTTCAAAAGTGTTCTAATGGTATATATGAGTAATGTAGATGCAACTTTTAGTTAATGCTCCAATTCTTATAATCATGTGATCATTATCATTATAACATAAATAATTTATACACATGGATCAACATGAATTGTATATATTAGGCACATGTATAGTTTTAATTCTTGTTTTGCAATATTAACAATATCATTAGCATAATGCAAATCCAATATAAGTTTCGTTGTCATCAAAATCATCTGTTATACATGTGTGGATCATCATCGTAATACATGTATGATTCAACAAAAACATTTCACAGGCAATCTCAGAGAGAAGACAAGCACGTTGTGGGGACTGAAGAATCACCCATCGCTTTTTCAGTTGTTCTCCTAGAGAGATGATAATGCTTCTGTGTTCACCAATCTTCCATTCATTCTTTCAGAAGCATTTCTCTTCAAAATCTGGCTTTGCTAACACCATCCATCAATTTCATCACTGCCAGATAGCCCTGGTTCACATATTACCATCATCTTGGGCATTTGACAAGGAGGGAAACGAAACAAATAAGTATATTACATCTATCTCCAACCCCTTATCTTCCCATCTACAATCCAAAACTTTGATTTTTCACACTTGAAGAAACCACTCAAATTTTTGGATGCACATCCCCCCACCTTGTGGACACCTTCTTCGGGTCCACAACAATCTCTCTCTCTCTCTCTCCCTCCATCTCCCCAAACTTAGAATGTTTGTATCTAGGCCAACTTGTGTTGTATTATTGCTTGTACTGAAATGAAATGAAATACTATTTTTATTTATTTCTCTTTTCATGTTTGGCCTATACTTATTGGGAGTGGATGTTTTCTTTTTGCTTTTGATAAAAAGGGGGAGAAAGAATGTGCAAATTATCTCAAAATCAAAAAGGGAATATAAAACTACATACTCTTTAACTAATTAGGGGGAGAATACATTCTAAATAATCAAGGAGAGAATACATATATATAAAACAAGATAAGAAAACATTAGAAGATGGCAACTTATGAAATGATTAAACATTGCAAACATTTTTTCTATCTGTATACATTCAGGGGAAGGGAAGATTATCTTTTATGAGATAATTTTTAATCAAGTTTTGTCATCATAAAAAAGGGAGAGAATATTGACATAAATGCATGGTGTCAATGATAAACAAAACTTGTTTAAAGATTATGTACTAATGGTTATTTTCAAGATTTTAGCATGCAGAATCAAGTTGCAGGACTTAAAGAAAAATGAACATAGAAAATATATTCCATGGCGACATGGCTTCAGCAAGAGAGAAGCAAAAGATGAAGTGTTATAACAGAAAAAGCACGAAAAGAACTTGGTTGTTTCCATTAGTCTGTCAAAGTGGGAAATTATATCTGACAGATGCAAAATAGTATGTATACAATAGATTTCATCTATCATAAGCAAGCCATAGTTATGCTAATAGTCGTTTAATAAGAACATACAAAGGCAGAAGAAGTGAAGATCTTTCAGCAGAACAAAAACTTCTGCCTATCAATAGACAAAGGCTAAATTGTATGGCAGAGTAGAAACTTTGCCTATCACAAGTGAGCTAATGATCATCTGTTGACGACAGACAAAGCAAAGAAGCAAGGAGTGTCTAGTAAAGCAAAGAATTTGTTAGTGATAGTCTGCCATCAACAGACAAAGCAAAGAAATATTCCATTAGACAAAGGCATGAAGAAAACCCATCTGCGATCCAACACGTCATCTGTTACTTATAACAGACTAACCCAATAGGCGAAGTGCTGAAGCAATAAGACATCTGTGCTTCTACGGTGCAACAAACAAAGAACTTAAATGGTTGATTTGTCTAATAACAATAGAAAGGATGATTCAACTTCCACTTATGGAAGACAAAAATGAAGGAACTTTGTTTTATGGATAGCTGGATAGATACTTCATCTATCATAAGTAAAAGATGAGCTACGGTCACAATGAATTATTAGTCTTTGCCTAGCATTAATAATGATCTTTCTATATTGATGAAAGAGATAATCATTGCAGTAACACCTCAACCAGAGCTTATTGAGAAACCATAAATCATCTTCTCCAAGGTTAGCGCTATAGGCATTCCAACATACTAGGAATAAGCAAAAGTCAGAGAATTCAAAATACACCAATCATAAAACATCCTCTATTATTAATGGAGCTCACCTACCACCAACAACTAAAATTCAAAGCTACTATAAATGAAGCATCATTGGAGCAGGAGGAACTAAAGAAAATTATTCAAAATCCTCTTGAGAGTATTTACTGATCTGAGCTAAACCTTCTACAATCCTTCAAGAGTCAAGAGCCTTGAATTCAAACCTTCTTTAACTTTCCTTTGAAGGCTCTCAACTACCTTTGGGAAGATTATTTACTTCTGCATTCAACTTTCAAAAACCTTCCCCTATGCTTACTGAGAGATTCTTGTACTTAAACTTTTGATATTCATTTTGTGTAAATTTCCTTGAGCTAGTGGTGGAAATTAGACTCAAGAAGAGCTATGACTGTCTGAGTGCAGACAAGAGCTATTTATTCACACCCCTTAGAGTTAGAATCTAGAAGAGTATTGGAGCACTATGAATATGCCCCCAAGAGCTAGAATCTAAAAGAGTGACGGAGGCACTTGTTTATGCCTTTTGGAGCTGGAATCCCAAAGAGTGTCGGGGACACTTGTTTACGCCCCCTAGAGTTGGAATCTCGAAGAGTGTTGAGGACACTTGTTTATGCCCCCTAGAGTTGGAATCCCAAAGAGTGTCGGGGACACTTGTTTACGCCCCCTAGAGTTAGAATCTAGAAGAGTGTTAGGAACACTATTATATTTCTGCTATTGGGAATATTGGAACCCAAGACACTAAGAAAAAAATATTTTTAGACATTTGTTGATCGATTGCTAGAGGGAAGAGTAATCCTCAAGGAGTTGAGAAATAATTTTTTAAGTATCCAATTCACCCCTACCCTCTTAGGCTTTGCTTTACCTTTGGGACCAACAGGACCAATAGTGATGTGGTGGGTTTGACTCTCCAAAAATAACAACTATTAAAGCCCTATCGAAAATTGAATAAAAGATGTTGAAACCTCTTGAAATCTATCTTTTTGAATTTTTAACCTCTAAAACTTAATGAAACAAGGGAGATGTGAACTCCATTAATGGGTTTTATACCAAATATTAAGGAAGATGAACTTCCATTGATGGACGAATGAAACCCATCTCTTAAAGAGGATAGGTAAAAAGATGGTGGGTTTCCTGACTTGAGCAAAATGAGGAAGATCGCCTTTCCTAGGTGAACTTCCTAAACTTGCTAGTTTCGTAACCATGGGATTGAATTTAGTTCAAAGAAGATTCAACTAATAAAGTTTCCTCAAGAGAGAAAATTAAATTGAAAAAATCCATTAATGGAGTTAAAACCAAGTGGGCCTCACATAGAGGTAGGGCCCATGGATCATGGAGATGATAACAAGGGCCCCACCTATCACTCTAAGTTGTCTAAGTTAGATGACTTAGGAACCACAACAAGCATTAATAGCTGTCAGTGGTATTAACCATGATCAGACTTAATCTTATCATAATTAGGCTTAATCCCAATCTTTCAATCTAGTCAAATCACCACGAGCATGTTACTTGCGACTCGTCTCTATGGTCTCTCATAGGCTAAATGGCAGAGATTGTCTGCTTCTCATTCTCTATGGGATTTTAGAGAATATTGTCCATTCACCCAATCACTCAATTATCTAAGTTTAGGACTGAATCACCAAGTTGTAACTCACTAAGTCAACCTTAGCAAAACTATTCTAGGTTAAAAAATGGTGAACTCAACATGAGCATCCTACCCTTCATGTTTAAGGAAAAGTTGTACCAATGTATCTTAAAGACTATGTTTTTTATGGAATTAATTGGATCTTTTTTTTGCTCTTTGCAAATCTTTAGTTCTTTATACACTCATGCTTTTTTTCTCAAGTACAATTCAAATGGTTACCTGCTTACCCTTTGTATTCTTGCTTGGTGGTGATTTCATTATCAACACTCACCAAAACTTTGATAGGAGTGTTCCTTACTCCATCATGCTGCCAGCTGTAATGTGCTTGTTACTTACAAGAGAGAGGTGACCAAACTAGTTTCCATCATTCCCAATGTTGTCCTTCCTATCTCAACCTCCATCAACAATGAGGTTGAGAAGAAGAAAAAGAAGAATAAATGACAATGGAGGAAGGAAGTTCCTCTTCCTGCCTCTCAACTTAAGCAAGATGAACCCATCTTCATTATCAATCTAAGAGACCTCAAGATTAAAAATACCTGGGCCTCTTTTCCCATGAAGCAGAAGAAGAAGGTCATAGCAGCTTACTTCCTTAGTGTGTGTGAATGTTCCACCTTGCAAATTCAGTGTGATTACTCATATTTTGATGATAAACAAACACATAATGAAATATACATATCAAATTTCAAGGCTCAAAAAATGGCAAAGTATAAAAAATTTCTAGTGCAGGACCACAGAGCACAGCCACCCGTCCCATTCACCTGCCTTGTAGCTGCCTGCCATAGCACTTGCGGTGTTCTCAGAAGGAAGTGTAGTCCCTGGACAACCATAGTCACATTGCAGCTGCCTACAGATAGCACCTGTGACCTTAGTCATAAGACGGAGGTGCTGCCTGATACCATCTGTCACATTAGAAGAAGAATTGCCTAACATAACCCGTACTGCTTGTGAATATCGCCCTAGAGTGCAACCACCTATGATCCGCTTGCCATCACATAGCAGCATGGGTTTTGAAGTTTTGCTAGTGTTCCAATCATAATCAGTTTCCCATATCATCTACCATATTGCCTTGAGTGCAGTCAAATACCATGGTTGCTTGAGATTTGTTTGTAGTCCCAATGTTAGAAATTTGAATGTTACAAAGTCATGAATTGCACCCAAACCTCTTACAATGGTTAAGATTTTAAGAAATCTATTTAAGGAGAGATGTTGGGACGTTTGAAAGTTGTTTATTAAGCTTATAACTTCAAAAAATCTTTGTAGCCAAAAAGGCTAAGCAAGTAAACTTCTTAATGTACAATCAAGAGCTCCAATCTTCATATTCTACATAGAGGCCTTCTTGATCAACACGAAAGGGAAGATCCTCTACATCAAAGAGAGCTATTTAAAGATCACAAACTTCCCCGGTGCTTTCATTGACACACTTACAAAAGTATAATTTCTTATTCTTTATTCTTATTTATGTATTCCTCAAGTTGTAAAGGAGACCAATCTCGAGAAGAACAAGGGTGATTGTTTGAGTGGGTCTCACAAATAACTTGTTGGAGTCGTTTACATCCCCTTGAGTTGGAATCATGAAGAGCAACTTGATTGTTGGAAAGTGTCTTGCAATAAATTGATAAATTGTTTATGCCCCCTAGAGCTATAATCTAGAAGAGTGCAGTGACACTAATTGTATTCTATTATAATGATATAATGGAACCCATAACACAAGTGGTGTATTCTTAGAAGAGTGGAGTAGGGAAGTTATCCCAAACCACTATATATCATGTCTTTTGTATGTAATTGGTTTATTTCCTTTTCATTCTATCTTTCTATTATCTATCCCATTGTAAAATTGCATGAAAACACAAAAAGAGGGAATTTAAGTAAAAAGGGGTTTGAGAAAAAAATTCATAAACTTAATTCACCCATCTACTCTTAGGTTAAGCTTTGCCATATGGACTAACATGTGGTATCAGAGCAAGCTACATAAACAATTGTAGTGACTCATATGGCTAACCCAATATTGTCATCCTCCATGTTTATTGAAGGACATTCCACCACTCAACTTTCATATTTTGATGGAACACATTTTGCACAATGGAAGAGAAGGATGGAAATATGTCTAATGGCCAATGGCCTTGAGCCATGGAAGATTATTTTTATTGGCACAATTGAGGAGAGAGCGAGGCAAGAAAATGTTAAGGCTATGAATGCCTTACTTCATGCTCTTTGCCCTACCTTATGCAAGTATGTCTTAGCTTGTAAAAGTTTAAAAGAAATTTTGGACAAGATTGAGGCAATTTCTTAGAGATAAGTTGACCTGCACTCAAATGAAACTAAATTCTCTATTGAGATCAACTTGAGTGGATGAGATAAAGAAGGAAAAGAAGAAAAAAAGGAGGAGCAATCCTCAAAAGGAGAAGAAGAAGCATAGAAAAATGAAAAATTTGTAAAAGATAACAATGAAGTAGAATCTTTGCAATTCAAGGGAGAGAAACCCCAAGAGAAAGGAAAGAATGAAGAAGAAATTGAAAGCACAGAAGATGAAGAAAAAGTTTGAAAGAAAAATGAAAATGATGAAAAGTCTCAAGTTACTAAAAGAGATTGTAGAAATAATGAAATTGGGGATACATATAATGGGCCTAACATTGAGGGTGAACATGTTAAGAAAAGTGTGAAGAAAGAAGAGAAGAAAAACAAAAAGGAGAATAAGAATGAAGAAGAATAAGAAGAAATTCTTGTCAAAAGGAGCACATGATTAGTCTTCTTCAAACAATCATAAATCAAAAGAAGAAAAATGTTAAGAAGAATACCGCTCTCTCCAAAAGTTTGGATACTTCACTTTCATCACATGTTAGTGAACTGGTGAAGAAAGATGACAAGAAGAAAGAATTTCAAGCCACATCAAAAGACAAATGACTTCTCAACACTGGATGAAGAAGAATATGTTCAAAGAAGTCAAGGGTTAAGGAGGCAAGGTAAGTGCAAGTATGATAACTTAAACTTAAATCCTTGCATATTTTGTTTATGTTTTTTTAAGAATCTTAAATCATCTATCTCTAATATGGATTCACTTGTACATGAATAGGCTCTTAAAGTTAAGCTTATACTAGAAGAACTTAGGACAAATAAATTCATGATACAAAACAGAAACATGGAAAAGAATCCTAGAGATGACCATGAATAAGGAAATAATGAATTATTATTTAGATAATCAGCATATTTTTAGGATAAGTATGCCAAGAGGCAAATAATCTATTTAGTTTTTAAGCTACTATGCGATTATGAGATAGCAATTGAAGAATTATTATGCAAAGCTCGTAATATAGATGACATTGCTCTATCTAATGAAAATGCATCCATGATTCATCTTGAGAAAATTAAAGAAGAATGTTTATTTGTTGTTGACATTAGTCCACTATTAATTATGGCACAAAGGAGTGGAAACGTTGTATAAGCCAACCATTGAAGGATTTGAGAAAGAAGTATTGATGAATGACTTGGCAACAATTGAGAATGACAATAACAAAATGAAATGTGTGCCAAGAAAATGATAGCACAAATATATTGATTGAAGATCAATTTCAAAGCTACTTTAATAGTTACAAAATGATCCATTTGTTGAAAAGATGAAATTCATATGGGACACAAATGCAAGTAGCATTCTTACTTGTGCATAGTATTATATGGGTTGATCAGTAAAATGAATAGCATTGGTGGACATGAATCAAAGAGTGATCAAGCAAATATTATCCCAATTATTCATTAAAAGACAAAGTTTATAGAGTAATCATGAGAAGAAGTATGTTGTTGATCTTATGCTCATTACTCTTGATAAGTCCAAAGGGTGCAAATGAAAATTTTGGAAAATTAGATGTTGCATCTAGAAAAATCAAGGGGGCAGAAGGTCCTCTAAATATAACTCCAAGTTTGAAAATTTTAAAGAAAGCTAGAGATGTTATCATCTTTTATCAAACTTGAGGCTCTTGCGTGCATGGCCTAGCAATCAAACTATAGAAAGACATACATCTAAATATAAGGGCTAGAAAATCAATGCATAAAGAGCATGAAAAGATTGTGCTAAACCATCTTGCAATAATTATAATTCTTTGGTGATCAAATTTGAAAATAGTTGTACAAGACTCTTTGATGAACACTACAAATACTTCTTTGGATAATTTTTCAAATGATGAGGTGCAAATCTAGTATGACATGTTGATCATTATATACAAAGATTTGCAAAAGTAGCCATGAATGTACAAGGGCATACAAAAGGCTTATGGATTTCAAAAGACAGTTGAACAAGTGTGGTCAAAGTGAGTATGTTAATTGGATATATTGCTGGTCATCAAATTTTTGATTATTTCACTATTGCAAATTTTCCTAATGCAAGTGCATGTGTTGTCAACAAGTAATAAAGTGAAAATAAAAGATCATTCCCAAGAGGACTTAAGATTACAAACTACCAAATTGCACTAACTCTAAATTTTGTTTGAGCAATCAAATAATAGTAAGAAGAGAGAAAAAAATCTAAACTAATGTAAATTAACAAGAATGCAAAATCTAGACAAGTAGAAAATCAATGGTTAAAACATTTAGGGGTTATGAGTTCACCAGATTAATCCTATTTAATTTTAGTTAATTTAATCAATCAATGTTTATTCCTATGTTAATAATGAATTTATCTTTTTTAATTGTTAATCTTTCTCAAGCAATAATAATATATCTTAGTTAGCAAATTTCCTATATCTATGTGAAAATTCTGAATTAATCAAGATGCGTTAAGAGTAAGAAATTCATGGTGTTACACAAGTGTTATGGATATCTCTCTTTAATGACAATTTTATAGTATTTAATCATGGTCTAATTCTATTGGTCCTTTACATAATGGAAGCTCAAGAGATGGAGGGGGGGGGGGGGGGGGGTGGAATTGGGGTTTTAAAACTTTTGGCCAAATCAAATTATCCAAGTGCTAAATGAATAAATAGAATAAACTGCACAATACACAACATAAGATTTTTATAGTGGTTCATCCCTTCTTGGGTTCCTACTCCACTTCTCTAAGTTTGTCTCCTCTACTGATCTTAGGTTTCACTGAAACCTTGATCAAATACACATTGATTTTTCAACAAGCTCACCAACCAACTTACTAGTTTTCCAAGCTAACCAAAAACTTTTACAATTTGTTGGTTTTCAAAGCTCATCGATGAACTTGTACCCTTTCAGTGAGTTTCTTACTTGCTTATCTCAATACATAAACACCAAGCACTCTGCTTGTGTTCCTAAAAACTAAAATGAGGTATATAAATTGATGCCTCTTACTTAGGCAGACTTGTACATAAAATTTTAAACTTTAAGTAAATGAGTAAGCAATAAGATTAAAAGATTCAAAGTCCTTAATTGAGAAGCAATTTAGGCTTTGAGAGCTCTGACAAAGTTTTAGCCATTGGAGTTGAATTTTGAAGGAAGATTTTGAATGCTCAAAAGCTTTTTCTTCTTATGTTTTCTCATACATTCAATATGATCAATAATAATTTGTTTTGCATCTGAATCCCTCTTTTATAAGCTAAGAGAGATTTTTCTGTTGTTGTTGTTGGCAGATTTTCAAGTGTTCGAAAATATTTTTCTTCACCGTATATTTTATCTGATGTCTGACTTTGCAATAATCTAGTATCATTCTGCAACTTTGTCATTGACTTTTCTTAACGTTCACATTCTTATCAGGTGCTCTGAAGTTACTTCTTTAGTTAATCCAATGAGACAAGTGAACAGATGATGTCTTGAATGATTTTGGATGCTTTGATTAGTTTACTTTAGATTTTCTGAAATGACATTACGACAGACCTTTGTAGAGAGGAGTTCAAATTTTTTGAACTTTTAATGCTTCGAAAAGGTAAATCTCTGAAGCTTGCTTGCTAACGTCAAAGTATCCAAAGTAGGTCTGATAAATCTTGAAGCATGTTTGAATTATTCTGAAACATGACTAATTAACTCTAAAGCACATATTCATGACTCCAAAATTTGCCTGATAAACTTCGAAATGTCTCTTATTGATTCTGAATTTTATTGTGACAACTCTAAAACATGACTAATTAACTTTGAAGCACATATTCATGACTCCAAAGTTTGCTTAATAAACTCTAAAATGTCTCTTATTAATTCCAAAGTTTATTGTAACAACTTCAAAACTTTCATGAGAACTCTGAAGCATATTGTAATGATTCCAAAGCTTGCTATGATGAATTTGAAGCTTTCCTGTTGACTCCAAAGTGTGCTTGTGATGACTACGAAGCACACTGTAAAAACTTTGAAGCTTTTTAATTAGCTCCAAAGCATGCTTTGAAGACTCCGACATTTGTTTTGGTTATCTCTGAACCATATCATGATGACTTCGAAGCTTTGTCTGTTCACTCCAAAGTTTGCTATGACGATTCCGAAGCATTGTCTGTTTACTCCGAAGCTTGCTGTGATGATTCCAAAGCACTGTTCATTCACTCTGAAACACGTTGAGACGATTTTGAAACATGTTAAGATGAGTCCAAAGATGTTTCTGTTGTTTTGAAGCATGTATTCAAGAGTTTAATCTTTTTGTATTCTAATTTGAAGTATATGTGAAATTTATATACTTATTTTTACAGAGCATTTACTTTGTTTCTTTCTTTTATCATTATGAAGGTTATTCTCAAGTTGAGCATGAGTTAATATTTCTGCAAAATGCTTGAGAGAAAATTGTTAATACCTTAATGTTTCACTCATATCTTTGCTTATCATCAAAACATACTTGGTTAAGAATGTTCATCATCAAAATCAAGCTAGATAGTATGTTCAACATTCTCTCCCTTTTTGATTATGACAAAATAGTAATTTATATATCTTTCAAAACTTATCTAACAATAAACTTAAAGCAACTTAATTTACAGATATTTTAATAAAATTTCTATTGACTAATTTTTTGCAGCCCCCCCTGAATTGATGCACATTATTATAACTGTATTTCATACAACAAAAATTTTCATTCATATCAGTTTATACATGTTATTTTCTTCCTATTTATTCATTCACATTTTCTTCCCCTTTTTTCATAATCAAAATGGTGTAAATAAGCAGTATATATGAAAAAAATGCACATATATTGAACTGGTCATTGATAAAAAATTTTAGATACAATGTATATATATATTAGAGAAATTATAAAAATGTTTAATTAAAAGTTATAAAAAAGAATGTAAAAGGCAATAGTATTATTTTGGTGGTTTGGGTTTTCTCTAATAGGTCTTGAGAAAGATATCTTTGAGAGGTGGAAGAGGTGACTTGGGTTGAGAGGATGATGGTGTAGTAGAAGGCTTGGATGTTCTAGGTCTTTTTGTTGGAGGAGATGGTATGAAAAATGGATCCTTTGGAACTGCTACAGGAGGTTCATATGTATAAGTTATAGTTCCATAGCTTAATACATAGATAAAATCAATTCTTTCTCTAAACTTTGGATCCAGCAGTTCAGGAAAGACTATAAGAAGCTCTTTCAAGAGATTTTCTATGTTTTCTTTCATCCTAGCTGTATACTCTTGATAGTACATGGTTAATTTTTTAAGAGGAGCCTTTTTGTGTTCTTTAGGAGGTGGAATTCTTGGCTTCCTCTTAGGTTTGAAACTGGATGGCTGAATTGAGAGAGTAAAATGTGATGGTTTTCGGATAGAAGGTGGGTTTGGGATTTTAGTAGTGGAAGAAGGTGGTTTTTTGGGATTTTTGGCTTTGGAAGAAGACGGTGGAATAGATTCTTTGGAGGAAGATGGTTGAGGCTCTGCATTATGCTTCTTAGATAGAAGGATCTGAAAGTTGAGGATATGGGAGAGGGGGATTGTCAATGATGGCCTCTAGGTTGGCATTGTTGTAGAAAGTGAATTCTTCCTTAGTGAGAATAAAGAGTTTACGAGGACCTGAGGAAGATTGAAAGTCCTTTCTAAAAGGTTTTGACATTGGAACTATCTGAATAAGTTTTTCAAGGTAATTTTGAATAATTGACTCTCTATCATGAATTTTGATTTTGTGACTCTTAGGAGTCAATGGAGGATTTGGGAGAACTTGAATCCTATGTAGAATGTTAGGATCCTCAAGTTCTAAGAATGAAAATTCTTGAGGAGATAGAATGATAGATTGAGAGAGAAATATTCTAGCAACTTCAGAATTGATTTTGGATTTGTTCTCAAACTCCAAAAAAGTCATCCTGATTGGATTAAATATATGAAGAAGAATATCAGGATTGTTAACAACTATTGGAGAAGAGAGTGAAATGCTTCGTGGTGGAGTTTTTGGAGGAGTGGGAGGTCTTCTCCACTTTGAACGAATTAAGGGTGTGTTCCATTCTGGTGGAAGGTTCCTAATCAAATGAGATTAAGCTAGGTCCATTCTAGCCATATTGCTAGCCTTGAGGGAAGAAAATGGATTCTATGAATTGGGACTATGAAGTATCTAACAATTGCTCGAAATGGATTTACTTCAGAAGTTGGAACTGAGGGAGGTTGTGTTGGAAGAAAGGAAGATGCAATTTTAGTAGGCTCACTCTCAGGTTGAGCAACTTCTTAATTTGCAGGAGAGGATGGATGAGGGTAATGTGTGGGTGAAGACATTATTGTGATGGGTGAGTTAGTTCTGACTAGAGAGAAGTGATGTGGAGGTGATGGAAAGCGAGTTGGAGGTTGAGAGAAATGAGGATGAGGTGGTGAGAAGTGAGGATGACAGGTTTGACCTCTAAATGATTTTGCTAGAGCTTGTAGAGAATCAAGCCTCTGATCAATCTTATTAGCTCTCATGATCATAGATGACATTGCAGTGGAAAGATTATGATTCATCCTATTTATTTGGAGAGCTAGAGTGGATATGTACTGTTCAATCATTGTAATTCTATCCTCTAGGTTCTTTGATATAGGTTGTGTAGTGGGAATTGATGAGTTGGATGGTTAATGAGTATGAGTGTGTCTAATGGGTGAAGGGGATCTTATAGGAGTTTGTGATGGCATGGTTATTCTTGTTGTTTCTTTAAATACATTTTCTCTCAAAGTTTCTTCCATTACATCTTCTATGACAGTTCTTTGTTCCTCTCACTTGGAACTTTCTTTATTTTCTCAACTTCTGATTCATCTTCTCTGCTATAGAATTCTTCTCTGGATTCTATTACTGGATTCAAAAACTTTTGTCTTTCTGTTATTTCTTCTTCTTTATGAGAGAAGAGTTCTTTCCTTGGTTCATTAACCTGTTCTATGACATCTTCTCTTTCTAGTATTTCTTTAGGTTTGGATCTCTTTAATTAAGTTTCTCTTCTTGGTTTTTCAATGATCCAACCTTGTACAGTTGGATTAAACCTCATTCTTTTTAGAGACTTTTCATCCAACGTGTCCATGTTTCTTGGAAGCTCTTCATTTTCATTTGAGAAATCTACTCCTGCTTGCCTCATCAACTTGGTCAGAGCCATTCCATAAGGTAAGGGAAACCTTGTGGTGCTCTTGTCAAGTGAATGTGATCTACCATCAGTCTGGCTAGATTTGATTTTCTTCTATTCTTCAATGCCCATATAATTCTAACATCTTTCTTAGATACATCACCAGTAGCTCCTCTTCTAGTATACACATTGTTCATAACAATAAGATATGCTAGCTTAAGATTTGCATTTAAATGATGAGCATGCAAATAATTTTCCTTTTCATCTATCTTGGTTTCTGCTAAATTTGAGAACAACATCGCTCTAGAAGGTCACACAATCTCTTCTTCTTCTTTAGAGAGATTGAAATAATTTCTTAAATTCTCTTAGGGTAGTTTAATTTTTGCTTCTCCTATCCATAATTTTTCTGTCCTAGTATTGAGATTATAGATTAGTGCTATTATAAGTCTAGGATATAGACTGTCTTTGCAACTCACATATGCATTCCAACCTTGGTATTTCAACCATTCTGAAGGCTTCAAAATTGAATATTTTCCCTTTTATTATTCTCCTATCCTCATATCTTTCTACAAATCTAGAGTAATGAAATGAACTATTCAGAAAAATTACCTCAAGCATATCAACTTCTCGTCTTACCTTTTTGGTTCCTCTTCTCTATGGAGAATCATCTCTTTCCTTTCTTTTGCTTTCTACTCCTTTTGTTCTTGCCATTTCTACAAAGAATTCTTGGTTTTGGAAAGAAAATGGGAATTCTAGGAGAGATGTCTGAGAAGATGGGAAAGGAGACAGAGAGAGTTGAGACTGATTTTTAAAAAGAGCAGGAAGATGGAGAGTCTTCTCTGAAGGAGGAGTTTTGAAAGTTCAGAGAAGAAGGGTTTAGGTTTTCAGAGAGGTTTCAAGCACTTGAATGAATTGAGTGCTTTTGGATATGGTTGTTTGATTTAAAAATTCTCTGAAACACTAATGTGTTTTGATTTCGGATGCTCCGAAAGGTATCCTTTGGAGGCATGATTCAATTTGGAGTTTCAGATATTCCGAAACATTACTTTGGAGGCTTTGTCGATCTTTGGATGTTCCAAAATGATATTTTTGGGAGCTTCGGAGGCTACAAAGTATAAAGGTTGGCTTAACTCTTAAACTTTATAAAATGGATTTTTGGAGTTTTGAATTTTAAGTTTTATATATTAATTATTAAATCATGTTTATTTAGGAATCATTACCAAGATAGATAATTAACTATGTATCAATACATTTCTTGGAAAATGAAAGGTTACAATGTATTTCATTTTATATTGCACATAGATGAGAACATAAAATGGCTAATTTGTTTGATAAATTAAGCATTTTATGCATTAGGATCTAGAATGCCTAGTTCTCTTCTTATCGTGCCAAATCTTTCTGCTAGTGGTTTTGTAAAAATATCTGCTAACTAATTTTCTATTGGGACAAATTCTAAGCAAATGTCATGGTTTTAAACATGGTCCCTAATAAAATATGTCTAATTTCTATATGCTTAGTTCTAGAATGTAACACTAGATTCTTAGTCAAATTTATAGTAGTAGTGTTGTAACATCTGATAGGTATATCAACAAAATTAAGGCTAAAATCTTTTAATTGTTGTTTCATCCATAGGATCTGTGCATAGCAACTACCTGTTGCTACGTATTCAGCTTCAACAGTTGATAATGCAACCGATGTTTGTTTCTTAGAGAACCATGAGATAATTATGCTTCCTAGAAATTAGCAAGATCCTGATGTATACTTTATATTCAGCAAAATTTGCATCTGAGTAACCTATTAAATTAAAATCTGAACCTTTTGGACACTACATTCCAAGATTAGGTGTATCTAAAAAATATCTAAATATTCTTTTAACTACAATAAGATATGACTCTTTTGGTTCTGATTGGAATCTAGCATACATGTATACACTAAACATTATGTTAGGTCTACTAACAGTTAAATATAATAGAGATCCTATCATGCTTCTATAAAGTTTTTGGCAAATAGACTTATCTTTTTCATTTTTGTCCATTTTTATTAATGACTCATTAGCGTTTTATACCTTTTCTCATCTTCAATGTTGAATTTCTATAGTAGTTCTTTTGTGTATTTGGCATGGTGAATGAAGATTTCTTCTTTCATTTGCTTAATTTGCAGTCCTAAAAAGAAGTTGAGTTCACCCATCAAGCTCATTTCAAATTCTCCCTGCATTGTCTTGGAAAATTATTTACAAAGATTTTCATTAGTTGCACCAACTATGTCATCAACATAAACTTCAACTATGAGAACATCTTTTGTTGCATGCTTAATGAAGAGAGTAGTATGAAATTTGCCTCTTGAAAAACCTTTCTCAATGGGAAATCTGCTTAACCTTTCATACCAGGCTCTAAAAGCTTGTCGTAGACCATAGACGGCTTTCTTAAGTTTGAATACATGATCTGGGTTATGAGGATCTTCAAACTCAGGCTCTTCATTAATAAATCCATTTAAAAATGCACTTTTTATATCTATTTGATATGACTTGAAGTTCATAAAGGATACAAATACAAGAAGCATTCTAATGGCTTCTATTTTTGCAACAAGAGCATATGATTCTTCAAAATCAATACCTTCCTCTTAATAGTACTCTTTTGCTACTAATCTTGTTTTATTTCTTACTACAATACCAGATTCATCTAATTTGTCCCTAAAGACCCATTTAGTTCCTATAGCAGATTGATTATTTGGTCTTAGAAAAATATTCCACACATTATTTCTTTTGAATTGGTTTAATTCTTCTTGCATAGCGAAAATCCAGTTTTCATCTTCTAAGGCTTAGTCTATGCAAGTTGGTTCTAATTGAGAGATAAAAGAAAAATTACCACATATTTGGTAATAAGAAGATCTAGTTCTGACTTTGTTATATAATCACCAATCATCTGATTTTCAGGGTGATTATCCGTGAATCTCTAATCTTTGGAAAAAAATATTATTACCTTCATTGTTTACCTCATTGATGGATGGTCTATCGTCTATTTTTTCTTCACCCATTTGTGTTTTTGATTGGGAAGGTTCTCCTTCTTTGTCTTGTATTTTCATTTTCTCAACTAAAGTTATTAGTTCATCTGTCTCATCATTAAAATCACTTATCCTCCTAGAGGAATTAGTGCTTTCATCAAACTTTACATGAATAGATTCCTCTATAGTTTTATTTTTCTGATTGTAGAGCCTAAATGCCTTACTAACAATGGAATAACCAAGGAAAATTTCTCCATTAGATTTGTTTTCAAATTTACCACAGTTTTCTTTGCCATTGTTAAAAATAAAGCACTTACAACCAAAAGTATGAAAAAATAAAATATTTGGCTTCTTTCTATAGTATAATTCAAATGAAGTTTTGTTGAGTATGAATCTAGCAAAGATTTTGTTAATAATATAATATGCTATGTTCATTGCTTCAGCTCAAAAATACTATGAGTGACTGTATTCACTCAGCATTGTCCTTACCATCTCTTACAAAGGCTTATTTTTTCTTTCAACTACTACATTTTGTTAGGGTGTTCTTGATGCAAAGAAAGTTTGAAGATTTTCATTATTTTCACAGAAATCAGTGAATCTATGATTTTCAAACTCTCCACCATAATCACTCCTTATGACAACTATATAAGAGCTTTGTTTATTCTCTACAGGTTTGGAAAATACCTCAAAAAATAAAAAACCTTTATCTTTGGATGTTAGAAACATTACCCAAGTAAATCTACTAAAGTCATCTATAATGACATATGCATAATGCTTCCCTCCAAGGCTTCTTGTTCTTATTGATCCAACTAAATCCATATATAGCAACTGAAGGGGTTTGGTTGTATATAATTCTTTGTTTGATTTGAATGATTCTTTTACTTGCTTACCTTTCATGCAAGCATCACACAACTTATTGTCAAATTTGAGTTTAGGTAAGCCAACAACTAGATCTTTATTATATAATCTTTTAATCAGATTTTTGTTGGCATGTCCTAACCTTCTATGCCACAACATGGGTTCATTGTCATTTACAATAAGACATTTGACTTGGATGTCATATAAATCCACCAAATATACATTTCCATGTCTCTTTCCAAGTACTAGAACTAAATTTGAACTATCTAATATTAAACAACTATGAGATTCAAACATAACTTTGTAACCATTATAATAGAATTAACTTATATTCAAAAGATTGTATTTTAATTCTTCTACTAATAAAATATTTGAAATTGTAATAGAGGGAGGTTGGCCAATTTTACTAATTCCAACCACTCTACCTTTTCCATTATCCTTAAAGGTAACTATTCCTCTATTTTTAGTTTTAAGTTCTATGAACAACTTTCTTTCTCCTGTCATGTGTCTTGAGCAACCACTATTAATGTGCTACTTGCTATTCTTTATTGCTCTCAAACACATCTGCAGTAATAAATTAAGCTATAACTTTTGGAACCCATTTAGGAATGGATTCAGGTGGGTTATAGCAGAATATTTTGGCACCCATTATTTTTTAGATGCTACTAATCTATTTTCTGGATATATAGTTCCATTTACAACTTTAGCAACTATTTTAGGAATCCAAATCATATTCTATTTGAGTTCTAGTTTTCTTTTATGATTTTTCTTTTTTTGGTTTCCTAAATCTTTCTTTCTTTTAAGTTAAATAAGGCAATGGTTAAGGTTCTTCTAAGAGAATAATTTTTTGCTTTAATTTGCTCAAGTTCTATATTTATATTCTGATCAGTTTTGAGCAATGTATTTTATTTTTTTTAATTTGGAGCATTCATTTATTTTTTTGTCAAGTTATCTTTTAGTTTCCTTGTGTTTAGATTTTAATGTTTTGAAATCTAAATACATTTCTTCTAATAATTCTTCAATATTAGAGATTTTAGGTTTCGAGTTTACCTCATCATTGTGGATGGTCATAAATCTTATTCCTAGATGATGCTCTTCTTTACCCTTTTCTTTAGAGCCGAGTGAGCTGAATTGAGCTTCATTTTCTTCTTCTTCTTTACTCGAGCTTTCTTGCATCATATTTTTCAGCATTTCCCATGTAGCCATAGCTTTCTTTTTCTTTCCAAATTTCTTGCTATTACAAATATTCTTTTGTCAAAGTAAGAGTTATACATTTTTTTCTTGTCTCCTTACTTTTTATCTGGTTCTAGGCAGTCAAACTTCATATGCCCAGGCTTGTTGCAATTGTAACAAATTGGAGCTTCCTTTTTTATCTTTGCTTTTGAATTTTTTGAAATTGTTTCCAAATCTTTTCTTCTTGAGCATGTTTCTAAATCTTCTTGTTATCATTATCATATCCTCATCATCTTCACTAGTTGAGGCTTCTTCTGAAGATTCTTCATTTTTTGATTCTGCTTTTAAAGCTATTATTTTCTTACCTTTGACTTCATCTGGAGCTTTTTGTTTCATCAGGACCTCATGGGTCATGAGTGATTCCATAAGTTCTTCTACTATCACCTTTGTTAGATCTTTTGCTTCCTATATGGCAGTTACTTTGGGCATCTAGTGTCTAGGCAGAGATCTCAATATTTTTTTTACTAGCTTGGTCTCTTTGTATTTTTCTTTTAAGTTCTTTAAGTTGTTGGTGATTTTCTAAAATCTTCCAAACATTTTAGAAATGTTTTCTAATTTCTTCATAGGGAAGGCTTCATATTCCTGCACTAGAAGATCTATTTTAGTTTCTTTTACTTGATTTGTACCTTCATATGCTACCTTAAGTTTGTCCCAAATTTCCTTAGCTGAGTCACATGTAAAGATCTTTTCAAACTTAGAAGCAGTTAATGCATAGTAGAGGCAGTTCTTTACCTTAGCATCATGTTCTACTGCTTGTATATCTTTTGGAGTGTATTTGTCTTTAATGTTAGTGACATTCTTTCCATTTTTCGCTATAAGCCACAGCTGGTAATCTATGGCAGTCAAGAAATTTTTCATTCTCATTTTTTAATACCCATAATTGGTTCCATCAAATAAAGGGGGTTTGGAATTAGATTGTCCTTCAGCATATTTATAGTGGAACATACCAACCATTTGAATCTCTTCATAAGTTAATATACTGGTAATCAAAATTTAACTAGTGAAGCCTGCTCTGATACCACTTATTGGTCCCTTGCATAATGGTAGCTCAAGAGGGAGGGGGGATGAATCAAGCTTTTAAAACTTTTAACCAAATCAAATGATCCAAGTGCTAAATAAATAAATAGAATAAATTGCATAACACATAGCACAAGATTTTTATAGTGGTTCGGCACTTCTTGGGTTCCTACTCCACTTCTCTAAGACAGTTTCCTCTACTGATCTTAGGTTCCACTAATACCTTGATCAACCTAATCAAATACATGCTGGTTTTCCGACAAGCTCACCAACCAACTTACTAGTTTTCCAAGCTAACCAAAAACTTTTACAACTTGTTGGTTTTCAAAGCTCACTAATGAACTTGTACCCTTTTAACAAGTTTTCTGCTTTCTTATCTCAATACGTAAACACCAAGCACTCTACCTGTGTTACCAAATACTAAAACGAGGTGTATAGATTAATGCCTCTTACTTAGGTAGACTTGAACATAAAATTTTGAACTTTAAGTAAATAAGTAAGCAATAAGAGTAAAAGATTCAAAGTCCTTAATTGAGAAGTGATTCAGACTTTGAGAGCTCTGACAAAGTTGTAGCTATTAGAATTGAACTTTGAAGGAAGATTTTGAATGCTCATAAGCTTTTTCTTCATGTGTTTTCTTGTATATTCAATATGATCAATAATAATTTCTTTTGCATCTGAATCCCTCTTTTATAGGCTGAGAGAGAATTTTTCATTGCTATCGTTGGCAGATTTTCAAATGTTCAAAAATATTTTTCTTCACCTTACACTTTGTTTGATGTTGGCTTTGCAGCAATCTGGTATCAGTCTTCAACTTTGTCTCTGAATTTTCTTAATTTTCACATTCTTATAGGGTGCTCTGAAGTTACTTCTTTAGTTACTCCAAAGAGACAAGTGAACAGATGATGTCTTGAATGATTTTGGATGCTTTGATTAGTTTACTTTAGATTTTTTGAAATGATAGTAAGCCTCTTTTAATTGCGACAGACCTTTGTAGAGAGGAGTTTGGATTTTCTGAACTTTTAATGCTTCAGAAAGGTGAATTCCAAAGTATTGTTTGATGACTCTGAAGCATGCTTGTTGACTCCAAAGTAAGGTTTTGAAGACTCTAAAGCAGGTCTGATAAATTTTGAAGCATGTTTGAATTACTCTGAAACATGATTGATCAACTCTGAAGCAAATATTCATAACTCCGAAGTTTGCCTAATAAACTCCGAAATGTCTCTTATTGATTCCTAAGTTTACTATGACAACTCAGAAATGTGACTGATTAACTCTGAAGCACATATTCATAACTCCAAAATTTACCAGATAAACTTTGAAATGTATCTTGTTGATTCTGAAGTTTACTGTAACAACTCCAAAACTTTCATGACAACTCCGAAGTGTATTATAACAATTCTGAAGCATGCTATGATGATTCTGAAGCTTTCTTGCTAACTCCAAAGTGTGGTTGTGATGACATTAAATCTTTTTAATTAGCTCCGAAGCATGTTATGAAGACTTCGATGCTTATTTTGGTTATCTCAAAACCATATCATGATGACTCCAAAGTTTTGTCTATTTACTCCAAAGTTTGCTATGATGATTCCAAAGCATTTTTGTTTACTTTGAAGTTCACTGTGATGATTCTGAAACATTGTTTGTTTACTCCGAAACACATTGAGATGATTCTGAAACACATTGAGATGACTCCTAAGATGTTTCTATTGGCTTCCAAGCATGTCTTCAAGACTTTAATATTTTTATCTTCTTGTTTTAAGTATATTTGAAATTTATACACTTATTTTTAAAGAGCATTTACTTTGTTTCTTTCTTTTATCATTATGAAGGTTATTCTCAAGTTCAGTATGAGTTAATATTTCTGCAACGTACTTGAGAGCAAATTGTTAATACCTTAATGTTTCACTCATGTCTTTGCTTATCATCAAAACATACTTGGTTACGAATGTTCATCATCAAAATTAAGTTAGATAGTATGTTCAAAAATTCAAGTATCATTTCATGGCCTCAAATTGAATCATAAATTATGAAGAAAGGGCTAGCACACTTTCCCAAGCATTAAACTCAGATTAAATACTCAACATAGATAACGAATAAACATCAAATTAAGTTAAATTGAATAAAACTGAATATTCATAATCCAGTTACATCGTTTCTCTAAAGCAAAGTGTTTAGCTCATAATTTATTTAAAAGAAATCATAAACACTATCTTAAATATGATCAATAAAAAGAGAAAAAGAATTAAAAGAACATTAAGAATTTACGTAGAATTCATTTTCTCCAAGTGCACTCTCTTCCTTGTCTCCTTATTAGATCTTATCTCTTGCCAAAAGGTCCTTTAAAATATTCTAGACGTATATTTAAATAACCCCAGAAGTAGGGTTTTGGTACACTCCTCGAATTGCAACTCCTCTTGCACATAGAAATCCTCTTCTAAGAATAATTCAAACTTCCATGCAAAAAGATAGCTTCCTAAAAGCTACAACGCATAAAAACTGGATTTGTAAAAATAAACTAAGCTGTCACACATCCTGGGCACTGTGGCACCCAACCTCTGTCCATGATCCTTTTTGAAACAGCAATGTGGGTGCCAAACCACTTTGAACTACATTACTGACCTCTGAAAGAGCCTTTGAATTTAGAATTTTATCATAAATTTTTCTGTAAGCTTCTTCAGAGGTTTTGAAATTTCACTTCTAAACCTCTAAAGCTCATGAATGTTAATAGAAATGCCTTTCAGAACTTTTGAACTTCTCCAGACATTTGGAAACTTTATTTCAGAACTTTGAAACCTCTTAGCACTAGTTGCAATGCCTTTAGAGTGTCTAAACATGATTCTAAAAGTTGTAGCAGTAGGAATCTATCCGCAATCAACAACCTTTGAAAATACCTCTAAAATTGACCATGTACATGAAAATGCCTCTGAGTTTGCCTAACGTCTGTCATTCCTTTGAAACCATGTACATAGCATGACTATGAATGTAGCTTCTGAAGAATGCAATGCAAACCTTTGAAAATGCCATTGAATTCTAGAATTTGATTACAAAAATTCTTCTATAAGCTTCTTTCAGAGGTTCCGAAACTCATTTTAGAACCTCTAAAGCTTTTGAATGCCAACAGAAATTCCTTTAGACCTTCTGCACTTGCTTTCATCTTTAGATTCTTTTATAGGCTTATTTCAGAGGTTCTGAAACTTCTCTTCAGAGCCTCTGAAGTTTGTGTTGAAGAGTTTAGCATCTTGTTTTAGAAGGTTTGAAGTACACTTCCACACATTTGAAGCCTTTTAATGCTAATTGAAGCTTCTTCAGAGCATTTGAAAGTATTATTTAGAGGCTTTGAAACACTGAAACTACTTTCTTAGTCGTGCCCCTCAAAGTCTTCAAAACTTCTGAATTGTCTGTAGAGTATGCCTTTCAGCATCAGCTATAGTTATTGAACATACACTCTTAAATAGCTTGATTTTGATGATGGACATTCTTAACCAACCATGTTTTGATGATGAGCAAAGACATGAGTGAAACATTAAGGTAATAACAATTCATTACCAAGCATTTTGCAAAAATATTTTTTCAAACTAATCTTAAGAATATATCTTCATGATGATCAAAGGAAGAAACCAAGTAAATGCTCAAAAAATCTAAAAATATAAATTACAAATAACTTAAAAGAAGAAAAAAGAAAATTTAGAGTTATCAAGGAAGCTTCAGAGTTAACTTTAGGTTTAAAAGTTCATTCCTTTGGAGTTGCTCAAGTACTTTGGAGATAAAAGGATAACCCTTTGGAGCTAATGAAGCATTTCGAAGACAAAAGGAAATCCCTTTAGAGTCACGAAGTCATAAGCTTTGGATTCAACAAAAATGGCTCAGAGTCAAGATAAGCACCTCTGAGCCACTATAGCACTTCGGAGATAAAGAGAAATAACTTCAAAGTAATTATATTACTTTGAAGTTATAAGCTCACATCCTTTGGAGTTAATTGAATTATTTCAGAGTCACAAGGTCAAAATCTTTGGAGTTAGTTAAAGCACATCGGAGTCATGAGCTCACAAGCTTCGAGTTGAGTCAAGTACTTCAAAGTTGAAAAGGTGCTTTGGAGATAACAATGAGAGCTTTTAGAGTTAACATGACATTCTTTAGAGAATACAACTCATTGGAGTCAGAGGAAATGCACTTCGGAGCCAAGTGAAGTACTTCGGAGTCAGAGAGGGACTTAAATATTCGGAGTTAGCTTCTTCAGAGTTACAAGTTAAGCTCTTCAAAGATAGTAAAACTCTTCAGAGTTAGTTCCCACCATTCTGACGCGAGTTGCTAGTATTGAGTAGCTTCGGAGTCTCCAAAATATATCTTCGGAGATTTGAAGAGACAGCGACTTGTGTGAGTTGTGAAAGAAACTTCATATCACTTAAAAGCTCGGAGGATCTAATGTTGATTCATAGACTTTGAAACCTCACTGAAAAGTACCATGGTTATAAATTTGAACATTTCTTTGTATTTAATGATTCTCACTTACCATAGCAGAGAAAGTCAGAGGTTTAAATATAAAAGGAGTTAAGTAAGAATGAAAAAATTAAGAAGATCATTCTACGAAACAAAAGAGAGCATTTATTAAGTCTTTTAAGGCTTTTCTTTCATGATTTTAACTCCACTATAGTTCATTCAAAGAAGCATTTAAAGCCATCCATTCAACCACTTCTAGGGAATAAATCTTACTGCTTTATTGTTATATCAACTATGTTTATTGCTTTTGAACTTTGAACAAAATTACCCTACTAGAGGCATTAATATTTATACACATTTATTTCTATATATTTTTGCAAGTCAAGGACTTGCCTTTATGTAATGAAAGCAAGTATGATACTTGCTTAGTATTTGTATAAGTTAGTTGGTAAGCTTGGAAACCAACAAGTGTATTTGTTTGATCAGGAGGTTACTGATCAAGGAAAGTATTAGTGGAACCTGAGTTTAGCGGAAAAGGCTAACTCAGAGAAGTGGAGTAGGAACCCAAGCGAAGGGCCAAACTATTATAAAAATACTAGTCTAAGTACATTATGTTATCAATATTTTCTTTATCCTTGCACTACAATCATTGTTTGGTTGAAAATTTTAAAGACTCAATTCACCCCTCCCCCCTCTTGAGTCATCAACTAAATGGGACCAATAATTGATATCAGAGCAGCCTTCACTTGTTATACATTATTATTCCATTTATATAACCTGTGAAGAGATCTTTATGGCCAGCTATTTCCATAACACTTCTGCTGAAGGTCAATCTACTTCTAGACCTCTATTATTTGATAGTGCAAATTATGGATATTGAAAGATGAGAATGAAAACTTCTTGATTGCCTCAAACTATCAGTTATGGAAAACCATCAAAGATAGAATGATTGGCCTAAACACTAAAGATAAATACATTGCTGAGGATATTCTAGCAGCTAAAGAAGATGCTAAGGCAAAGAACTGCCTTTATTGCAGTCTTACATCCTTTGAGTTTGACAAGATATCCTCTTGTGATATGGTAAAGGAAATCAAGGACAAACTAGATGTTGCACACGAAGGCATGAAACAAGTAAGAGAAACTAAGATAAATCTTTTTGTGTAGTAATATGAAGCTTTCAACATGAAGGAGATAGAGTTAATCTTAGATATATTTGAAAGGTTTCAAAAGATGACAAACGGACTGAAAAATCAAGGAGAAAAGTATGCATAGCCCAAATTGGTGAAGGAATTTCTGAGATTTTTGTCAAAGAAATGGATGCCCAAAGTGATAGCAATCCAAGAAGGAATCTGGACACAATGAGTCTATAACATCTCATGGGTTCTCTTATGACTCATGAGGTGTTAATGAAGTAGAAAATTACGAAAGAACCAAAAGGCAAGAAAATAATCTCTCTTAAAGCTGAGTCAGAGAATGACAAATCCCAAACTGATGTATCCACAAGTGGAGATGAAGATGAGGAGATGGCAATGATTACAAAAAGATTTAAATCCATGCTAATAAAGAACAAGTTCAGAAATAGTTCAAGGAACAAAATGATTGAAAAAAGAAGAAGTACAACTCTTATTTTGACAAAAAGAATAATAACAACAACAACAACAACAACAATAGAACAAGCAAAAAATTCTAGAAGAAAAAGAAAGCTCTAGCAGCATGGGAGATGCTGGAGAATATAATAAATAAAAGTGACAGTGAAGAAGAAGAAGAATATGAAGCTCAAATCATCCAACTCTCTCCAGATAGAAGCATTCAAGAAGAACTTCATACGAGAATCAATTTCATGGCAATCCATGAAGAGTAAGTAAATTTTGATTCTGAAAATCATAGTCATGAAGAAATGGTAGAAGAATTATATTCAGATCTCATGATTCTAGGAGAGAAGTATAAAAAGACTAAAAAGGAGCTCAAAAGAATTACAAATGAATGTTCCAAAATGAAGAAAGAAAATTCAAAGCTCAAGAGTAACAATAACATGAATAGCATACTTGAGCAACTAGTAGCTAAGAACAATGCTCTGAAAAAGACACTGACTTCCACTCTGTTAAGAATAAACCAAAGAAAAAAGTGGACAACAACAACATAAAAAATTTGAGCTTAAATAGACTACAATTTGGGTTCCAAATATAGTTGCAAATGTACTAAATGCAACCCAAATTCCTTTAGTTAAAACAGTATTGCTCAAGAGACAATGGATACCAACACTATCTGCAACTAACCCACCTAGACCCATTCTTAAATGGGTACAAAAAGTTAAGACTTAACTTTATCCATGCAGGTATGCTTGCGAGCCACAAAGAGCAGCATGTGGTATATCAATAGTGGTTACTCAAGGCACATGATAGGGAATAGGGAGCTATTCGTAGAGTTGAAAATGAAATCTAGTGGAACAGTAACCTTTGGTGATAATGGTAAAGATAGAGTAGTTGAGATTGGTAAGGTCGACCAACCTCTATCTACTATAATTTTGAATATACTTATAGTAGAAGGATTGAAACATAATCTTCTTAGCATAAGTAAGTTTTGTGACAAAGGCTACAAAGTTGTGTTTGAATCTCAATTATGTTCTGCACTAGATAAGTCTCAATCAGTTATAGTATATGGTAGAAGACATGAAAATGTATATTTGATTGATCTTTCTAATATTCAAGCTAAGTACCTTGTTGTGAATGACAATGAACCCATGTTGTGGCATAGAAGGCTAGGATATGCCAACAAGAATCTGATTGAAAGATTATATAAGAAAGATTCGGTTGTTGGTTTACCAAAACTCAAGTTTGACAATAAGTTGTGTGATGCTTACATGACAGGTAAGCAAGTAAAAGAATCATTTAAGTCAAATAAAGAAGTATACACAACTAAACCCCTTTAGTTGCAACATATGGATTTAGTTGAACCAACAAGAACAAGAAGCCTTGGAGGAAAACATTATGCATATGTCATTGTGGATGACTATAGTAGATTTACCTGGGTAAGGTTTCTAGCATCCAAAGATGACGCTTTTTCATTTTTTGAAGTATTTGCCAAACGTGTACATAATGAACAAAGCTCTTACATTATTGTCGTAAGGAGTGATCACTGTGGAGAGTTTGAAAATCATAGATACACTGATTTTTGTAAAAATAATGAAATTCTTTAAACTTTCTCTACACCAAGAACACCCCAACAAAATAGAGTAGTAGAAAGAAACAACAAATCCTTACAAAAGATGACAAGAACAATATTGAGTAAATGCAGCCTCCCATAGTATTTTTGGGCCGATGCAATAAACAATGCATGCTATATTATTAAGAGAATCTTTACTAGATCCATACTTAACAAAACTCTATTTGAATTATACTATAACAAAAAACCAAATATCTCTTATTGTCATACTTTTGGTTGTAAGTGCTTTATTCTTAACAATGACAAAGAAAACCTTGGAAAATTTGATAGCAGATCTGAGTAAGGAATATTTCTAGATTGTTTTATTATTAGCAAGGCATTTAGAGTGTACAACCTGAGACTTAAGATTGTAGAAGAATTCATCCATGTCAAATTTGATGAACATAATAACTACAAGAAAAGAAATAGTGATTTTGATGATGAGATAGATAATCTTCCAACAAGTGTGGAGAAACTAAGATTATAAGACGAACAAGTAAAAGTTTCACTATCAGAGACAATAATAGATGAAGCTAAACCATCCACAATAGAGGTAAATGAGGAAGGTAACTCATCTCTTCCCAAAGATTGGAGGTTTATGCATGCTCATCCTGAAAACCAGATAATTTGTGATATATTCTATAAAGTTAGAACTAAATCATCTTATCACCAAATATGTGGCATTTTTGCTTTCATTTTTCAATTAGAGCCAACTTGCATAGACCAAGCATTACAAGATGATAACTAAATTTTAGTCATACAAGAAGAATTGGATCAATTTAAAAGAAATGAGTGTGAACTATTGTTCCAAGACCAAACCATCAATCTGTTATAGGAACAAAATAGGTCTTCAAGAACAAATTGGATGGATTAGGAATTGTGGTGAGAAATAAAGCAAGATTAGTTGCAAAGGGATATTCAAGAAGAATGTATTGACTTTGAAAAATCTTATGCCTCTGTTACAAGGATTGAAGCCGTTAGAATGCTTTTGCATTTGCATCATATATGGATTTCAAACTATATCAAATGGATGTAAAAAGTGCATTCTTGAATAGTTTCATTAATGAAGAAGTGTATGTGAAACAACCTCCTAGGTTAGAAGATTGTCATTGTACAAATCATGTATTCAAGCTCAAGAAAGCCCTCTATGGTTTGAAATAGGCTCCTAGAACTTGGCATGAAAGGCTAATCAAATTTCTGATTGAAAAAGGTTTTTCAAGGGGTAAAGTGGATACTACTTTTTTCATTAAGCATGAAAAGAATGATATACTCATAATTCAAATTTATGTTGAAGATATAGTATCTGGTGCAACTAATGAAAATTTTTGCCAAGATTTTTCCAAGATTGTGTAGGGAGAATTTAAAATGAGCTTGATTGGTGAATTCAACTTCTTCTTAGGACTGCAAATCAAACAAGATAAAGAAGAAATCTTTATCCACCAAGTCAAGTATACAAAAGAACTTCTAAAGAAATTCAACATTGAAGATGGTAAAAGATATCAAACACCAATGAGCACTTTAATAAAGATAAACAAAGATGAAAAAGGTAAATCATTATATAAAAAACTTTATAAATGCATGATAGGATCATTATTATATTTGACTGCAAGTAGACCAAATATAATATTTCAATCAAATCCCAAAGAGTCACTTGCTATAAAGAGAATCTTTAGATACCTTTTAGACACACCAAGCCTCAATTTGTAGTATCCAAAATGTTTTGATTTTAATTTGGTAGGGTACTCAGATGGAGACTTTGCAAGATATAAAGTAGATAGAAAGCTTACCTTAGGATCTTGTCAGTTTATAGGAAGATGATCATATCATGATTTTCCAAGAAACAGACATCTGTTGCATCATCAACTGCTGAAGCAGAATATATAGGAGCTAGCAGTTGTTATGCTCAGATTCTTTGAATGAAACATCAATTAAATGATTTTGGCCTTAACTTTGTTGATATACCCATAAGATGTGACAACAAAAGTACTATAAGTCTAACCAAGAATCCAATTTTACATTCTTTAATAAAACATATAGAAATTAGGCACCACTTTATCAGAGATCATGTTCAAAATCATAACATTTGTTTAAAATTTGTCATAACTGAAAATCAATTAGCAAATATCTTTACTAAACCTCTTCCAAAAGATAGATTTAGTAAATTAAGATAGAAACTTGGTGTTTTAGATCAAAATGCTTAACTTGAAATTAATAATAGAATATCTATATGATGAAGCATATGTTCCTTATTGAATATTCCATTGAAAAATACACAAAAGAACAAATTTGAAAAGTGGCATCACTTTTGAAGCCTCCAAAATATACTTCTGACCCTCCAAAGTTCAATCATGCCTCAAAAAATAAAATCTTGGAACCTCTAAAAATCGATCTTAACTCTAACAAAAATTTGACAATCTATTTTGCAGCCTTTGAAATAAAAATTCAGAGCTGTTGAAGTCCATTCTCTTACATGACCATTTTGCAGCCTCCACTGGGCTCCGTTACCTTCGAAGTAAAGTTTCGGAGTCACTAAAGCACAACAGATATGTTGCCTCCAAAGATTGTACATATTCATTTTAGATACATTTTTTGAAGAAACTTAAACTCTTAACTCTATTTAACTATGCTAAGACCTCCAAAAAACTTAAAACCCCTCTCATCAAGCATCCAAATAACCCTTTTCAGACAAAACCCTTTTCTTCCCACCCGATTCAAATTTTCTAGAATAAACGATCCTTCCAGCATCTTCCACCAAATTGTTCCACACCAATAAGAAATCCTTTTTCATCTCCTAACCCTAACCCTCTTCTGCTACCATGGCAAGAACAAAGGAAACCACCAAATTGGTAGATGAAAAAAGGAAGGATAGAGAAGAGTATCCAGAACAGAGGGCAACTAAGAGAATTAGACATGAAACCAACACACTTGAGGTAACATTTCTCAATAATGAGTTTGATTACTATAGGTACTTGGAAATATATCATGATAGAAAGATTTTAAAAGGAAGGGTTTTCAGCTTTGATATTTTTGGAGATAATGGTATGAGATTAGAAGTATGTGATTGGTTCAGATACTAAGGATGGATGGAATATGTAAATTTCATAGACCACTTTTATCCAAGACTTGTGAGAGCCCTAAGCTTCAACCTTAATTTTAGAATAGAAAGGTCATAGATAGGAGAAGTAGAACTTTATATGTCCACTAAAAATTTGAGAAGATGTTTCAATCTTCCTCTGGTAGAAGACGAACCAGATTGACCTACCAGACAACAATTGTTTTTAGATTTGGTAGGAGTAGAAATAGATGAGAGAGAGAATTATCTTTACTCCAACCATCTAAGATTAAATCTTAAATTGGCTTACATGATTATGACAAACAATGTATATCCAAGAAAAGGAGCCACAGGAGATGTATCAGAAAAGGATGGAAGAGTATTGTGGGCTTTAAAGAATAGAAAGAAAGTAGATTTGGCTGAAATAATGTCAGATCATATGTATTCAGTCAAGAGCACCTCAAGATTCCCTCTTCCTTGTGGAATGGCTCTTACTAAGCTAATAAGAGAAGTAGTAGTCAGTTTGTCTGAGGAACATAGAGAACCTCCAAGAGACTCAGATACAATTGATGAGAAGACCCTGAAGAGAATAGGTTTCAAGCAAACCTCACAAGGTTGGATCAATGAAAAGCCAAGAAGAGAAGTACAACTAAAGAGATCTAGACCAGAGCAAGAAGTAGTAGAAGAAGAGAGAATAGAAAGAGAAGAAAATCTAGAACAAGAGATAAGAGAAACTCCAAGAGAAGCAAAAAGATATGTTAGAATAGAGGAGTCAGAAGAAATTTTGAGAGAAGAAGATAAAATAGCAACAACAGCCATATCTTTCAAACCCATCAGATCCCCACCTCCCATAAGACCTACTCATCAACCACCCTCACCAACCACTTTATCAATTCCTACTCCTCAGCCCATTCCACAATACCTAGAAAATAAACTAGAGAATATTGAAATCTATTGTCCACTCTAGCTCTTCAAATGAATAAAATTGATCGAAGACTCAACAATGCTATGTCATCCATGATCTTAAGAGCTGATAAGATTGATCAAAGACTTGACCCCCTACAATCACTTGCAAAGTCATTCAAAAGTCAAACTTATCATATTCATTCTCCACCTCCGCCTCACTTCTCTCCATTTAGAACCAATTCTCCCATCACAGTGATGTCTTCCTCCTCACATTCTCCTCATCCATTATCTCCTACAATTTTAGAAGTTACTCAACTTGAGAATGAACCTATTGAATTTGCCTCTTTCTCTCCTCCAACACAGCCTCCATTTATTCCAACCCCCCTGAAGTCTTTTCAAATCCCAATCCATGTCGAGCTATTGTTAGACATGGGAAGTATCACATCATAGTACCTCTTCCTAGATTATATTTTTTTTCTTCAGGACCATCCATCTATCTTGACTGGACTTGGCTTGATCTTGTACAATTAGAAGAGGTAATTCTTGAATAGATTAAAGAAATTTCTCCAAAATGGAATACACCTTCAATTCATCCAAAATGGAGAAGACCTCCCACTCCTCTACAAACTCCTCCACAATTTCCTCCAAAACAAGTTGATGATAATCCTAATATTCTTATTCGTATCTCTAATAAAATCAGAATGACACACTCTGAGTTTCAGAGTAGATCAAAAATAAACTCTGAAATTGCTCAAATTTTTCTCTCTTAATCTATCATTCTATTCCCTCAAGAATTCCCATTTTCATAACTCACAGATCCTAATATTTTGTTTAGGATTCAACTTCTTCCTGATCCACCATTGACTCCCAAGGATTACAAAATTCACATTCCTATTATGAGAAAGTTCTTCACTCACTTCCAAAGTCTAAAAAATTCAGAAGTTCATTTCCATCTCCTTCAGGTCCTCATCAACTCAATTTTATTACTGAGGAAGAGGTCTTATTCTACTCAAATGCCAATCTTCAAGCAATTGTTCATAATCTTCTTCCTCCATATCCTTAGCTCTCTGACACATCTATCTAACACAGAATTAGGACAAGTTATTATAAACCATCCTTTTCACCTGAACCTACTCTACCCCCTTCTACCAAACCTAAAATAAGAAAACCTCTTGCAATCCCAAAATCAAAACCACTAACCAAACCATCATCTTCTACACCTTCATCCCAACCATCTTCTTCTAGACCCAAGAGGAAACCAAGAATTTCACCTCCAAAGGAACACAAAAGGCTCCTCTTTCTCGCAAATACCATCAAGAGTATACTATAAGGATGAATACCAATATAGAAGCCCTCTTAAAAGGGACTCTTGTATCCTTTCCTAAGTTATTGATCTAGCATTTCAAGAACAAATTGATTTTATCTATGTAACTAACTGTGACCCACTGCATATACTCATGAACCCCCATCTGTAATTCCCAAAGATCCATTTTTCATTCCACCACCTATACTAAAAAGACCCAAGTCATCTCGTAAACCATCAACTTCTCAACCTAAACCTGAACCCTTTTCTAAAACCTATAAGAGAAAACCCAAATCATTCCACTAATTCTGCTGCCTCTACACTTCATGCAAAATCATCCTGCTAGAGGCATTAATATTTGTAAACATTTATTTTTACATATTTCTGCAAGTCAAGGACTTGCCCAAGTAGGATACTTAGTATTTATATAGGTTAGTTGGTGAGCTTGAAAACTAAGAAGTATATTTGTTTGATCAGGAGGTTACTGATTAAGGAAGGTGGTAGTGGAACCTGAGTTTAGCAGAAAAGGCTAACTCAGAGAAGTGGAGTAGGAACTCAAGTGAAGGGCCAAACTATTATAAAAATACTAGTCTAAGTACATTATGTTATCAATCTTTTCTTTATCCTTGCACTACAATCATTATTTGGTTGAAAAATTTAAAGACTCAATTCACCCCCCCCCCTCTTGAGTCATCATCTGAATGGGACCAACAGAAGTGCCTTCAGATCCTCTAAAGTTATTTTCAGAGGCTTTGAAATTCTAGAATAGTCTAGATATTTTGGTCATAACTTTCTCATACAATATCAAAATCATGTGATTCTTAGTGCATTAGATAGATAATTTTGAAGGGATACAACTTTTATTTTGAACAATTGCTCTGAATCAGTCTCCATATGTGCCAGAAATTGCCTTAAAGCGATGCATTTATCATATTCAACTCCTTTTTTATGGTTTTTATGCCTGAAATAAAAACTAACTCTATTTAGTGTGATATTTAATTAAATATGAATATAAATCAATAAAATCATGTCAATTGAGGATTCAAAACATGTAAGTTTAGGTATTAAAATATGATAAATTATGAGCTTATCACTCACTTTATCCGATCTACATGATAAAAAGCCTTTCAGGCAAATGATGATGATGCTTCTTGCAAATCTAATTTTAGAGTGATTAAAAAAGTATTTCATAGAAAATGATTGGATCAAGCATTGCATATGATACAAAGCTTAGACTTGGTGAAATTATCATTCCTAAAGATATTTCTGAACAATTATTGATTTTTGAGCATGTGAATTCCAAGAACTTAGAAAGCTTAAAAAATATTGTAATTCACATGTTTATCACATAAGGGAGTGCTATGTAAAGAGAAAGAGTGATATGATGTTGTTAAAGCATCATAGTGAACTCTAGTTAAGTGATATAGTATATAGATCTTTGGAGATGATGATCTTATCTTGGTAAATATGCCTCCATCTACGCATCAACACTGTCATTTTGCATCTTCAGTTAAGGTTCTCTCTATGGACTTTGTTGTAGCATTAAATCTTCTTTGTTTAACACCTTTACTTAGAGATTTTCATGGAGATTAACTTTATAGTTATATTTTTCAATCCATCTTCTATAAAAAGGAACTTAAGAAGCTTAGTTTCTAAAAGGATCATCTAATGAATGAAATGATAGAAATTTTATTTTGAATCAAGAGAATTTTGGTGGATGGTCAACTTGCAAACATCCTTATAAAAATTCTTTGGAATGACAAGCACAAAAATCAGGGTCATGCATTGTCATGCATTATCACAAGCTAAATATTGAATGTTTGAAATAATTTGTGTTTGTAATATTGTGTTGAAAGTGTGCCAAATTTGGTTGAGTTAATATGATTTAGAAATATTAGAAATAGCATCAAGTGGTATCAACAAGTGGTATATATATATATATATATGCATATATTCCTAGCCATGATGACCCAAAGAAACAATAGTGGACTTTGTGGATGCTCCTCCTTGCAAACTTAATGTGATAACTCATATTTTGATGATTAACAAATATATAAGGAAATTAATATGTTGAACCAAACCTCCTTTACTTGTATTCATTTTGATAATGAATATATTTAACCAACCAAGTTATGATGATAAACAAAATCATATGAGTGAATGGTTAACTACTAACTATTATTTTCAAGTGTACGATAATGAATAATATGTCAAGGAAATAACTTAAGTGGACAACACGAGCAAGACAATATTAGAGACAAGATCCACCATGTAACAAAGGAAGAAAATGTAAAGGCTCAAAGAGTATAGCAGGCATCATATACAAGCTTCAAAGTCACTTCAGATTCATTCTCAATTGCTGCCAAAACCAATCAAATTGATGCCCAAGTTCGGACACAAACATGACTTCAAAAACATACTTTAGTAAGTATGTTTTTGAAACAAGAATCCTAACAAAGATGATTTTCAAAGTGGAGCATTCACATCCCCCCTCTTTTTGATGATTGACAAAACACAACTCCTTTTTGTATTTCTTTTTTGATTTTACATTGAATATACATTGATAAAAGTTTCATAACTTGAATGAACACCATAATGGTTTGTTTTCATATTGCACAAATTCTTTTTCATATCAAATGATATATCTTTGAAGTGCTAAATTCCATTTTTCCATAATTGGGCATATTTTGAATCATGTATCTCATTTAAGCATAGCTTAACATCTTCAAGTCATTAAAAAGAATATCCCTCTTTGAGACATCATGCATCATGATCATAAGATTGTAGAACTTTCATCAATTTAGAACATGCTGAAGACATGAGTAATCATTCATTCAAATATGGTCTTCAACAAATGATAATTCTCATTAAAGCTCAAAACATGCATAATTTGTCAAACTCCTTAATTGTTTTTGAGGATTATAAAAGATTTGACTGATGAGTGAATTACTATTTGAGATCTTTAACTTTGAAGTTCTCTAAACAAGTTTAACTTATACCTTGGGATTGTAATCATGTTAAAATTCAAGTTTCATTCATTCCTAAGCATGAATATATCAAGTTACATTTTCAGAATTCATATGATCAATGTAAATCCAATTTCTGAAATTTATATGCACATCATCCTAAGATATAACATTCCAAATCCAAATTGATAATCATCATTTAGTAAGTATTATAATGCCCAAGACTTAACTATTTTATATCAAACAATGTATTAATTCACAAAACTTGAAATATATCATTCTTATTGTAATTGTCAGATCAAGTCAAATCATAGCATATGAACTATTTTAAATCAAAATAATTTCAAGTCATGAATCCAAATTAGATCAAGTTAAAGAATTCACATTCAACCAAAGATGTACATCAATCTCACAAAATAGAATCAACCTCACTATATAAGCTCTCAAAATGAAGATCATAATGAAAATCATAAAAGGAAATCTACATCTCCTCTCTCCCTAAAACTAAACTTCTCTCCCCCTTTTTTTCACAAAATTAGCATAAGAAAAAAATGCAAAAAAGATGTCTGCTACTTTACCTTAGCAATATTTTCATTAGCCAAGCCAACGGTAACAATTAGCATGAAAGAAGCTAGCCAACTCCTTGTGTGTTAACTTCTAAGACTATAACACCCTAGCCCTAGCCTAGCATAATGTATTATCCACTTTTGGTTCATAAGATCTTGCTAGCATGCAAACCTTATGCAATTTTATTCTTTTGGGCAAACTCTTTAGCCCAAATGGGGTATCTCAAAGACTAAAGAAATCTTTATACATATCTTAAGATCACTCTCACCATACATTTGATGAGGGCCCACCACATTTGCTACCTGCAGCCCCATAGGCTCATATGGTAGTTGCCAAAAAATTACTCTAATGTTATCTATAACATCCCAACCCTAAACCAATGTGAAGTATGTTGATCCCTTACCTATGGTAGTTTAAGAGGGGAGAAGGGGGGGCGCGGTGAATTGAGCTTCTAAAAATTTTGGCTAAGTTGAAACAATGGTACTAAAATAAAATGAGGAGAATCACACAACACTCTTAGATATTGATTTTTATAGCAGTTCATGCCAACCTGATTTCTTATTATACTTTTCTGAGTTAGTTTTTCTTATAGCACTCAGGTTCCACTAATACTTTAATCAAAGCACTAATCAAAAATACAGATGTTGATTTTTTGAGCTTACCAACTAACTCTTACAAACCCAACAGTTCTTTTCTACTTGCTGTAATAAAACACAATCTCACTACTTGCTCGCAGAAGCAACAGTAACAAATTTATTCAAAGAAATTGCCTCTTACTTAGGTAGATTTTGTACAAAAGTAAATAATTGAATAATAAATGATTCAACAATAAAACTAGGAAATTCAAACTCCTTGATGTTTGATGTAGATTTAGCTTTGAATGTGTTGTTCAGAGTTCAGCATAGTTGGAGTTACTATTTTGAAAGAAAACTTGAATGCTTTGTAAATGCTCATTCTTAATTCACTCAACTAACTCTTCCTGTGATTTAAATCCTCTTTTTATACTTTGGAATGGCTATTAAACTTTAATGATTACTTTTGGCAATTTTTCAACCATTGTACATTATGTTTTCTACATTCAACATAAAATATAATCTACATTATAAACATGCTTCAGAACTTTTGAAATTAAACTTACAGATCTTTTGAAGGTCAGGTGCCTTGTCAGTTATCATTGTCATATTAAATTTTATAGCTTATAAAGCTTTCTTTTAGACTTTCTAAACTTGGGCTTAGTTTGAACTTCATTTCAGAAATGCACTTCAGATCTTTTGAAGTTAGTCTTTCAAGTTCTGAAGTTCCTTTTGGCGATTGACTTTTCCAATGGCTACATTTTCTCATCTGAAGCACCCTCTAAAGAGGCTTCCTTATTTCTAAATAAACTTTGATTGTTCCTTCTAACTTTCAAAGTAGGGAAATCTTCCTTTGAAGTTGTTCTGAAGCTTTTAGACGTAGCTTTCAGACCTTCTGATGACTTCAACATCTTTTGAACTTAACTTTTAAGAGCCTTAAACTTGAAGTTAACCTCTAAAGCTCATGTCCACAATCTGAGGCATCTTTTGAAGTTATTTTGAAGCTTTCAAACATAGCTTTTGTGCCTTCAGAATTGGCTTTCATATCTTTTGATGACTTCTTTATATTCTGAACTTGTTCCTTTTGATTTCAAAAGTATTCTAGTACATCTGAAATATTTTTCTTGGTTTAAAGTTATCTTTCTTAAAGTATTTACTAGTTATTCTTCCTCTGAAATCTTCAGTGTGGTGGATTTAAAATTGATGTGATCTTGTTTACACTATCCATCACTCTAAAGTTACTTCCCTAATGTAGTTAACCTGTTTTATTCACTTATTTCTGCAACACTTGGGAATGTAATTTATTAGTACCTTAACTTTTCACTCACATATTTGTTTATCATCAAAACTTAGTTACTTAATCACATTCATCATCAAAATTGAGCTAATTAAATAAGGTTAGGTTCAACAAAGTATTGTCTACTTTGGGCTCACAAAATTCTCTTAGTATGTAGAGCCCACATAATTTTATTCATTTGAATCAGCTCTTTAGGTTAAAAGTCTTCTCATAAAAACTTTACTAAAGTTCATACTCAAACTATTGACCTCAAGTTATATTTTTTTATAAAATAAACATCTTCCAAAGTACCTTAGTTTATGAGAGGTTTAGTTTAGAAATAAATATGACTTAAGGTAGGGGGATTGGATGTGAATTTTGATAAAATCTTTGTATAGTGCCTTTGGCCTAGACAACTAGCTTAAATGAATAAAATTATGTTGGCTCTATACACCAATAAGATTTGATAAGCTTAAAGCAAATAATATTTCACATTGGGCTAGGGCTAGGATATTACAAAGATAAAAATATTATCATAGCAATATGGGTCAAGCACATTGCTAATTCTCCAAGATGCTCTTAAAGAATTTGAGAATGGTCAAGAAATCAACAACTAATGTAGATTTCTAAATGGAACTCTCATCTAGCAAAAATATGCCAAGAAGTTACATAAGCGTTCAATCAAAAAGGGATAAGTGTCCCCCTTCCCTAGCTCCAAAGTCTTTATAAAAGGGGAGTACCTCTTTTATCCAAAACAAGGGATAGATTGTCAAAAATAAGGTGTTGAAGGTGAGTTTGGCCTTACTTTTGGTGCCCATTCTAGAAATTAGCTTCTGGAATAGACCCTAAGAGTTGGGTTCTCCATTCTCTCTTAAGAACACAATCTCCTCTTTCCAATGACAATTAAAATCCCAAATCCTAACATCCCTCCTAAACTTTCATAAATCTGGCCCATGAGATACAAGTTACGAATAAGAGATGAGAAGTAATCTACATTTTTGTATTTTTTAGTTGCGCACTATAATGCAATCTTTGTATAACTAGTACCTTATCTAAATAATAACATAGATCTGACCCCTTTCTATAGTGGCAACTCCTTTTTCATTCATTTATTTATTTTTCTTATATATTAGGATGATATTTAGTTTGCTAGTTATCAAAAAAACTTTTCATAATGTTTTTGATGACAATGTCTTCTTGTGGTAAACGCTTTAAGCTTTTATATTCACCATTTTTTTTTACACCCATGGCTACAAAAGGTAGTCAACCTAGTGGCTATGCTTAGGTAAGATATACTTCAAACCTCCAAATGAGCATAGGAGTTTTTTTTAATTTTTTTCAATGATTAGCACCATCACATTACTAATATTTTAATACCAATTGGAATATTCCAATTAAGAAATGGCCTTGCAACTCTAGGAAAATTTTTGAAATGATAACTTGTACATATGTTATACTATTATTTGGGCTTTTAAAATGCATATATTACAATCACATGTTGGTTTGTTATCCATGTGTTGATTCAAGTTTCAAATTGGACGACATGCTTCATTTGGTAACTTTATTCAAAGTGGCCTAGTTGGTGATCCTAAAAGTGACATTGTTGAATGATTTTGTAGCTTAATCACTATACCACTATCTTTAGTTGGAAACATGTTATTGATTCAACTTTTATTTCACTAAGCTTATTTTGGTAATCACATGTTTGTTAAGGAGTTGGGTTAAAAATACAATTTTATATATTATTAACCATAGTATTCCATTAAATCCCTACATTTTAGGTTTCATGTTCATCACCATGTCTTCTCATCATAGCACCCACTACTTATGTGCTACATCACCCTTAGGTAGTAGTATAATTACAAACTTATTGTTACAAAAGCTTTGATACCAATTCTTAGGGTAAAACCACATGCACAAGATTACCTACACAAATAAAGGCATAAACAACCACACATTAGAGGTACAAAATTTATAAAGAAAATCTTTTAACCTAGAAGAAACAACCATGGGAGACAAAATCAAATTTACTATGAACACAAAAGTTATATAGATATACGAGAATGTCTAAATCAACATACTTGGAAAACCATCTCTCTCTCTCTCTCTCTCTCTCTCTCCAAGAACCTAGTATCTACCCCAATAATTCTTCCATATTAACCTTAGAGTTTCAACTAAATCTTTAGGTAAAACTATATGATATAGCATCATCAATGGGATTTGCAGCCATGGACTCACTTAAGCCTATCTCACACAATGAGCCCATAGACCTTGCAAAATTCAAGATAGCTAAAACCTAATACCTATTAAGAGAATTAAGGGATAATATAGAGTTTGTTGGGGTAGAAACAACTAGCAATTAGACTAAGCTTTTATTTTGCAACATGGTTTAAAGACTAAAAAGCACATTTAAAAGAGAAAAAGCGTGTTTCTAAAAACCTTATGCTGTTTGGAAAAATATAGCAAGTACGTTTCCATAATGCATAAAACACTTTTTGCATTTACAAAGAATCTTAAATTTTCTCCTTCTTCCATAACTAATAGATCAAAGAAAATAATGAGACCAAAATAACCTTAGGCATTTTTGTATTCCTTTCCCAAATGTAGCACTTAAAATCATTCTTTCAATTTGAAATCGATAAACCTATCTCATCCATTGAATTTTTATTTATTGGGTATCTATTACATTATATATGCATATGTATATAATATATATTACATATATGTATATGTATATATGACATATAATACATATATATATATATATGTGTGTGTATGTATGTATGGGGAATACTTCAATAAATCATGCTCAATTAGTACAACCTTCCAATTTAGGCCCCATCTTGATGATTTTATAAAATCTAACTCAATTTATTAATCTTATCATCATCGATTTAGCTAGAGGCTTAAAGATCATCTCAATCAAAAGCTTATGTTGGTCATAAAATTAAAATTATTTTAAGAATGAATTTTAACCCATTAAAATTGTTTAATCATTTAAAGGATCCCACATACTTTTAATTAAATATCTAAATCTTCTAAAGTGTTCATCTTATTTGTAATATTGATTGTAGAAGATTTTATAATATTTCAATGCTTGAATATATAGATCCAAGTGAATTTTGAATTTTACACATGTTTTGATATGTTTTTAAATGGTGTGGCCTACACAAGAATATGGTTGAAGTGATTTTTAATATCTTGATTAATTATGTAATACTAATATAATAGTCAAAATAGATTTTATAAAATCTTCAAGATGGGGCCTAAATTAGGAAGATGTACAATTCAGTTTGGTTGAGTATGCTCTATTGAAGTATTTCCCTATATACATACATATATATATATTAGTACATCTTTTTTATGTGGACCCCATCTTGATAATTTTGTAAGATCCAAATCAACCATTAATCTTATCATTGTCTATTTAGTAAGGCCTCAAAGATCACCTCAATCAAAGGCTTACGTTAATAATAAATTAAAATCAATTTTATAATGAATTTCAATCTCTTAAGATTATTAAAGCATTTAGAGGGGCCCATATACTTTTAATAAAATATTCAAACTTTCTAAAGTGTTCATCCCATCTATTATATTAGTCATATAGGATTTTTTAATATTTCAATGCTTTATTAAATAGATCCAAATGAATTTTGAATTATACCTACGTATTTATACCTTTCTTAATAGTGTAGCCCACACAAGATTCTAATCAAAATAATTTCTAATATCTTTATTAAAATATAATACTAAATATAATAGTTAAAATAGATTTTATAAAATCATCAAGATGGGACACAAATGAAAAGAATGAACCAATTTACTTCTTTAGTACATGAACTACCAATGTATTCCTCATATATGTATATATGCATAATATTATATATATATATATGTGTGTGTGTGTGTGTATGTATGTATATATGTATGTATATGTATTTATATGCATATATAATATATTTTAGATGTGTTATATAATATATATATATATATAAAGAGTATAATAAAATTATAGCATGTAATGTTAACGTCTTATATGAAATATATGCTAAATAAAATTTATAAATTGTATATTAATATAGTATAGACATCTAAATATGTTACATTTAAATATATTATATATTTTATAAGAAATTATGTCATATAAAATAAATAATGCATATAAATAATATATTTAAATGTGTAAAGATAATATATAATATAAAATGCATAAATTTTATAAATATTAAAATTATATATGTTACTTTTTTATGAATAAAATATATACCAATATATTTGATTATAAAAATAAAAATATATACTTTTAATGTAAAATATATTAAATTGGGAATTATGTTTATATGTTCTTTTTAGTAATTTTATATAAGCAAAAATACTTTAAGTAATTTTAATCAAATGAATAAATAAATCAAACTTATTTTTTAGATGAAATAGTTAAACAGTAGATAACTTCTCACTTCGATGCTTTCCGCAATAGCTTTACTTCTAATAACGCTTTTCTCAATAGCTAAAATCTGTTGGTTAGGCCAAATGGAGCCTAAGACTCAAGTTGACTAAAGTTGTGTCTAGCATATTCGCACTTGGCCAAAATCTCCACTAGTCAGCTAGAGGAGGAAAACCATCTAACTAGAAACATTTCCAACATGCTCACATTTTACAAAAGTCTTCACTAGTCAACTCGAGGTGGATAACTAGAGGCATCTCCAATGTGTGTGCACTTAATGAAAGCCACCTCCACCTGAATGAATATGGATGACTAGCTGATTGTTGAGTCAATAAGACAAATAGTTGATGCAAAAATCACTCTAGTAGCCTTCAAATTATGCGAATTTTATGTATTATAAATAACTCATTTATGTCACAAGGGAGACCCTTTTCTCCATTCAAGTTGTAAAATATTAATTTTCTCATAGCTGAGTGTTAGTCCCTATAGTACGGCTTAACCCAAGAGGGGAGGGGTGAATATGGTTTATAAAAATTTCTTGCTTAAACCCTGGTCAACTAAAATTCCTTCTTTTAGATATTCTACTAAGGTATATGATAAAACGTAAATATCAAAATGCAAATGGCAATCAAGTAGAACAATCACACAAATTAGACATGATATATAGTGGTTTGGGAAAACCTCCTACTCCACTCTTCCAAGCATATACCCTTTGTATATTGGGTTCCACTAGTTCAAACACAACACAACTCAATGCTACTTCACTCTTCTTGATTCCAACTCAAGGGGGCATGATCACTTAGTTCATCTTGTGTTGAGACTTACTGAATTTGAGGAAAAATGATTTAAAGGGGGAGAAGATGGTGAAATAGAACTTATTGAACATAAACCAATCTTAGCATAACTTAGCATAGTGGGCTGCAACGAATCAAACTTCCATAAGCTTATTAGGTAAGTTTCTTAGAGATTTTTGGTTTCAGAAGAGGCTTCAAACATGACGCAGGCACAAATCAAAGGAATGCCCAGTGGCTTCAGAGGTTTAGATATGGCATCTAGAGGCTTTAGAGAAGAGAACTCTAAATTCAAAAGAGAAGAAGTAGTTTCAGAGTTCCTTCAGACATCAGAAGAGAAGAAGAAGTGTTCGTGCTTTAAAACATCTTTAGATGTTTTGGAGAGCACGTTTAAAGTGAAGTAGAACCTTCAAAGGAGAAGGAGGAAACTTTAGAACATCTTTTGAAGGTGTTTTAGATGAGAGAAGAGATGCTTCAGAAGTGACGCAATTAAGTTTCGTAGCTTCAAAAGTTCTGAAAAGTTACTTCAGATGAAAGAAGATAAGCTTAAAAAAAAAAAGAAAGAGTCGTTGGGGAGACCAACGCTTAAATGAACATCAAATTATCTGAAAGAGGGTTTCAGATAATTTGGAAACATGGCTGTTGAAGTTTTTGGGGAGTCAAACCTTCAAAAAAAGCTTCAAATGTGCATGATACTTAATTCAGGTGGTCTGAAGTGGCATAATAAGTGAGGAACAAGGCATTTCATACAAATGCACTTACAACGGTCAAAAATCCCACAAAACGAGGTCGTAATTGCTAGAAAGTTCAAAAGATTATAAATAGAAATTCCAAGAAGAAGAAACAAAATCTCGAGTGGACTAAACACATATTTAACTTAAGAACCCAAGATTCCAGATAGTGCATTCACTCCAATAGACTTAAATGAACAAAGGACTTCAAAGTTAAATCTTCACCATTTCGAAGGAGAACGAAGCACTATGAGGTTAATATTTTATCATTTATATTAAGCTTAATCTATGTACAAATAGGCCTAGTTAGAGCCGGTCTCTTGTACACTTATGTTTATTATATTGAGTTACCGGTAAGCTATAAAAATTAGTGGAGAGTTATTGGTTAGCTCTTGAGAAACCAGTTGTATGAGTTGTTGGTGAGATCAAGGAAAACCAACAGTGTAGGAGTTGGCGGTGAGCTCAGTGAAAACCATCATTGTAGAGTTCTTGGTTAGCTCAGGAAACCAAGTGTGATTTCATAGGGTTTAGTGGAACCCAAGGTTGGGAAAACCTTGGAGAGTGGAGTAGGTGTCAAGGGAGCTCAAACCATTATAATCCCTTATATCTTTATTATTGTGTGCTTATGAGTTTCCACCATAATTTTATTTTCTACACTTGCATAACCTATTTGTTTCCCCACACCATTTGGATTCCAACTTTGCAATACACCCTGTGTACCATAATGGGGCCTAGGACCAACATCTTACACTCTTCTAGATTTTAGCTATTCTAAGGGGCATAAAAGCTTAGTGCCTCTTGCATTTTTCTAGATTTTAGCTCTAAGAGGGCATAATACAAACCAAAAAATTGATTGTAACACATAAATAAAAATAAGAAAGAAGAAATTACACTTTTGAGTGTGTTTCTTTGTAGGCATAGGGGAAGCTTTGAATATGGTTGAAGATGACAATTTGAAAGCTTTATTGATGATTTAAAGTCTTACCTTTCTACTGTAGAGAGCCTTGATTGTTGATTTGTAGAAGTTGAATACTTGAAGGCTTCTTTAATACAAGAGCACTTGAATACTCAAAGCTTATAACTCACTTGAATCCCTCTTGTAGTAGTTGAGCCTTTTATGAAAGTTAAAAGCTTTGGCTTTTGAGTTGTAAAGAAATTTGAAGATTTGAGGCTCAATAAACACTTACAACAACTTTTAGAATGCCCTAAAACATCTCCCTTTATAGATCTCTTAAAAACTTGAACGTTTAAAGTAATAGGGGCAGATTTCAAGGTGTTTCAATGGCTATAGTCCAACCATTAAAGCAGTAGGTGATATGGTAGGAGGCTAGGATATCGGCTACGGGGTAGGCAGTAAGTGCAGGAGGCTACGATGTGATAAGTGATATGAAAAAAATTATTTCTGCACTCATTGGACAACCACAAGTGATATGAATAGTAATCATTGCTTCCTACTACTATAGCAATGGTACTGTAGTAGTGGTAGATGGTAGGGCAGGCGACTGTAGTTTGGCAAGCGATATGAATAGTGGTACTGTAGCATTGTTATTGTAACAGAAAAATTTTTGCACTCTTTGGAAGCACGGGAGACTGCAATATCAGCTACGCCGCATGCAATAGGCATAAGCGCCTCCAAGTTCTGCAAGCAATATGAACAGTAATCATCTTATTACTGTGGCATCTACTCCGGCAATTACTATAGTTCTCATTGCACCGTAGTTATGTATTATTTTAGCCTTTAAACACTTTAGTCCATTTTAAACATATATTAACATAAATTATAATAAACTAAGTTTAATGCAAGTTAGATCATTACAATTTTTCTCTTTTCAAATGCTTTAGAGAACTGTAAAAAGTATTCAAATTAATAACTCATGTAAATTCTTGTTTCATCTATTTCTTTGGTTTTCTACAATCAATGGCTTAATTTTAAATATGTTAGAATATATTTCATCATCCATCCACTTATCCATTACAAGATACATTCTTTTGCATATATCACTTCCAAATCTTAGCAAAACTTCATTAGCTTAGATCAATTCTTAGATAAGTTTTATTGTCATCAAATCTATACACCTAAACTCAACATTGAGCTCTTTTTTAACTCTTATTTAGTCGTTAAGAGTAGAGGCTAATTGCTCTTATAGAGGTAAAACTCTTTTGCCAACCTTTGAATTTAAGGGATTTCTCTCTGGTTCGAAGCTTAGTTTGAGAGATTTGAACCTGAACCTGGATGGTTTTTCAAAACATGTCTCACGAATTAAGATACTTGCATGAGACTTATCTACCAACACATCTCATCTAACCTAGGCGATGTGGGATTAGAGACATATTTGATGCCCTATCCAACAGATACAATTTGAATCAAACTAGATCGTAAACTTTTTACTTGCTCTTGAGATCATTTTTGAGTGTTTCCAAGTTTCGATCAGAATATTACAAACTAAATCTGCAACAACATTCAAGAGAGACCTCTTATTTGCCTTGTTTGACAACAAGCTTAAATTTCGTGAGATTTATTTGTTGTATATTAACCTAACAAGAGAGATTTATTTTAATTTCGTTTGTTTCGTTCCTTGTTATTAGACAGGAATGTACACTAAAAAGAGAGTGCGTTTAAATTGGAAGTGTCTTTATTCAACCATTACATGTTATAAAAGGCCTCCTAAAGCTAGGAAATCCTAAAGATAATTAGTGAACTATAATGTTTATGTATTTGCATGTGACAGTGGAACCCAAAGTCATTATATTGAGTGTTTTCTTGCTTTTATATTCTGCACCCACATTTTAATTTTAATCATCCAATTCATGCTCCTCTTGGGTGCTTGCCTTACACAGGCCAACGATAAGATTTGGATAAAAATTTCGTATCTCGCTAATTCTGGACTATTGTTGAGTATTTTCAAAATTTATATTTTAAAATTTAATTATTATAATAAATAATTATTTGATATAATAAATGATTGATGCTGAAGTGGTACAAAACTTGGTTCATTCTTAAAGGCCTTGGGTTTTTAGTCTTATACACTACCTATTGAAGCGGTGAAAGCATTTCTAATCTATCACCTTCATTTGATTTTATTTAAACCATTGCCTATTATGTACTATTGTCATAACTTAAAGTCATCTCCATCAATAATTATTATCATTGGTGTTTGGTGAGCGACCACAAGTACTTCAGTGAAGCGATCTGTGATCTAGCATCATCATCCAGAGAAGCAAAAAGGAAGATGAGAAAAAGAATCATCTATTCTTCTATTTTAAAAGCGTTGCCTGTTGCACACTATTGCCATCACTTCAAGTAACTCTATCCATGCTTGTTACTATGGGTGCAACAAACCCGAATTATCCTAATCCGAATTTGGGTTGGGATCCTTTTTTGGCTGTTGAGGTTAGGTTGAGTTAAAAAAATATAATCGGATTTAAAATTTAGGTCGTGTTGGGTTAACGTAGATACAACCTGACTAACTTGATTCAACCCCTTTTTAATAACTTGAAAAGAGAAACCTTATTTAATCTTTAATCTACCTCTTATTTTTCAAAATAGAGTATAACTTTAAAACCTACCCCCTCAACCATCCTCTCTTTCAAAATCCGATGCCACTTTAAGCTTTCCTCCCAACATAATGACCTTAAATATTTATTTTTAATATTAATATATAAAAATCTATGTTTGATATATTTTCTGTTAATTGATATATTAAATACATCAAATGTGCAAGTACGAGAGATATTAACCTGAATTGTCAACTTGAACTTAACCTAAATTCAACCCCTATTTTAGAAGTTTGGGTTGAATAAAACTAAAGCAAATCCACAAATAAGGTTGAGTTGGAATTTATACAAATAAGTTTAGGGTTGTCTTCACTCTGACCCAGTATAGCCCCACCCAATTTGCACCCTACCTGTCACCCACTTATCACTGATGTTTGGTAACCAATCGAAGTATTTGAATTATTCCTTATGTTTAACGGGAAGAGCAACTGGACACATATTACCTAAACCCTAAAGTAGACTTAACTGAGGAAAAACATTATCACGAAAAATCTAGTTATGCAACCTAAATCCGGTCTCCCGATTTTAATTTATTAATTCAACTGAATCCATTTATTTTAAATTTCTCAACTCCTTTGCTCACAAAAACTAGGGAATGTGCAGGTGCTCTGTATCATTTCAATCCAGTATCAGATGGCCAGTTGAATCTAGCGGCTTTCTTGACCTGTCGACTTGGATCGCTGATGGTGACAGCATTAGCTCGGCACCACCTGCTCCAATGCGTCGTAGTGGACTCCATGTCAGGCCAACTGGCCAAGCTTCCGATAATGCCTTACACAGAAGAAGTCAATGGTGCAAGACTTCTCAAAATAATAAGACCATATATATTTATATGTTTTCATGCTCAATTTAAACATAAGGGAGAAGTTAATAAAAGCATTCCCAACGATATCCAGATAGATTATCCATCCTACCATACACAATACTAAGTGATAAAATAGAAGCGCGATCCAAGCTGATCTGTAAACCGATTATAGAGCAACAGCGTCCAAGCAAGATTTATCAAATAAAACATGAAGAAGAGCCTCATCCAAACATGGCTTACGCAGGGAGGGGGTGGGGGTTGGCGGGAAGAGAGAGAGAGAGAGAGAGAGAGAGAGAGAGAGAGAGAGAGAGAGAGAGAGAGAGAGAGAGAGAGAGAGAG
>JAYJMB010006165.1:0-11285 GCA_036873735.1 Pouteria campechiana | reverse complement strand
TTTATTAAATAATTATTTCTACATCCCCCCCCCCCCCCCCTCCTTTTTGTTAGCATAAAAAAGGTGTATCAAATGAATGAGATATGTCTCCCCCTTAATAGCTAAAAGATAGGATAGGTAAATGCAATCAAGAGCATGGTGTGGGATCACTACTTTCATCCAAAATATTCTACCATCCTTTGTTGTATTGAAGACATAAACTAGAAATATATAAAGCACAATCCATTCTTTCCCAAATCTTCCTTTATTCTAAACTCTCCCCTTTTTGTATTAAGGTTATGACTCACAAATCTGCATATTTCTTCTCCCATATTGTTGAGTTCTTAAAGAGTTCATAATCACATATGGATCTTGGTCGCATACAAAGCATAACCATGAGCATGAGATAAGATTAGTTTTCAGCAATATAAAGAACAGATTCATACCATGAGTAACATTCAAGTTGTAATTGAAGTTTTGAACATATGTAAATAGTTTTCAAGCATACATCAATTCATATATCATTTCAAGGATGCATCAAAATCATAATTCTCATTTATACAAAAAGGACACTGAACTAACAGTAATATTTCACAAAGAAATTCCATAAGAAACTTTACCACATCTTTTTAAGAATGAAAACATCATAGTTTTAATCATATAAGGTGATAAACACACATTATTTAGAAATTTATAAGCCTTTTGTATGTCCCTATATGCTCAATATGTGCTTTTGCAAATCTATTTATACCATAATTTTGCACCTCATCAATTGAACAACTCATCCAAGAATGATATTTTAGTATTCAACATAGGATTTCATCACCAAAGAATTTTATCAATGAAGGTGGAACACTTAGGAAAATTCTGGTACTTCTAGAGTTTTATTTGGAAATTATGTTCAATATCAAAGTTGTAGAATTTTTTCTTATCTTTCTAATGCATCAAGAATCATATGATTCTAATTTTATATTAGAAAGGTATGGATAAAACATTATAACTATCTCCTGTAGCTGAAACTTAGTTTGAAATTTAACTTTATTAAAGAGGCGTCACTTTGAGGCCAGATGACTTGTAGATGGAGGCTGATTGAGAAAATATAATAAACATAAAAATTGTAACCATTCAAATTATTTATCTAGATAATTAAGAATCATGTAAGTTAGAGTTCATATGGAAAAGTTATGAGCAAAACACTAAAACTTCTCTACATAATAAAAAAATTTGCATAAAATAATTTGGGATGAAACAGACCATCACATATTATTTGAATTTCCTTATTATACGATTTCAAGATGGATATGCTCAAAACTTCTTACAAGCATTGTGGTTATGAATGGTGTGAATAATAAATAAGTTGCAGTAATTCATGACATAAGCATAACTTTTAAGCATTCACCAAGATTAAAAAAAATTTTGTTGATTATTTTAATCTTAGGAATTCAAGCCCTAATGATGGTTACAAATGGAACGGCTAGGCATGGAATACCTATTCAAGAATGTAAACCATGAGGTTTCCCAAACAGGCTTAAATTATGCCTTGGGACTATAATGACATTAAGGACTAATCATTTTACGCATTAAATTAAAATTTCAAACTGATTTAGCTCAAATCAATGAAATCAATTCAACTCAAATCCAAAGCCGTTAATGTATATTTTATGAACATAAAAAATATATAGCAGTGAATTACATACGTTCAATGTACTTATTAATCAAATATATATTAAGTTTGGCAAACTTACCTTTTTTGTCACTTTTTTAATTTCTGCATTTGAGCTCATATATGATGATGTCAGTCTTGAGTTTTCATTTCAGCAATTGATTTTCTTTCTTTAGCTTGAATTTTGTAGATTGAGAAGATGATTTTATTTTTCTGATCATTCTCCTATTGAACCAAATGGTGTATATGGCAAATAGCCAAGTTTTGATGATGAACAACAATACATGAGTGAACATTTGTGGTACTAACAATTATGTTTTCAAGTAGTGTAAAGATAAATATAAATATATAGGGAAATAATTTAAATATAGTGGACAACGTACATAGAGAATACATTAGCAAGCAAAGATCCACAACATCAAAAGAAGACAAAAATGCTTAGAAACAATGGTACCAAAACTTTGAAAAGAAGCCATAAAGAATATCTATAACTATGTCATTAAGGCCTCAATGAGTGATCGAATAGTTCTCTTAGAAATAAAATCGGTATCCGATAGCATTTGTCTCAGACAAACTCAGACAAATTGTTACACAGAAAAATCAAATAAACTACTTATACTCAACATTTGTCCACAACACAAAGACAAATTTAGTTTGTAGAAATAGAGATGAAGTGGAGCTGAACTCAAAGAAAAAAGAGTTAAAAATGGAGTCAAACTATAAAGCTTTTGTCTTTCATAAAAGGTCAATCTAGAACTGAAGAAGATCAAGGAACTTATCTTTAATCCTCTATAGAAGATATAGAAGATGAAGTAGAAGTGACATAACAGCTACAAATGAAAAACTTTGTCTGTCGTCTTCATCTGCAAATTCATTTGCCACTTGCAATAGATAAACAATCAGATGAACTGCTAAAGAAATGACTTGTCTATGCCTCAACTATTTATCTATTACTTCTAACAGACATACCATCAGATGAACTATTGGAAAAAGGATTCGTCTATACCTCGTAACTTCTTCTATCACTTACGATAGACTAACCATCAAACAAACTATTTGAAAGACTTCATCTGTGGCTTGCAACTTCATCTGCAAATCTCTATAGACAAATAACAAACAAAGTTAATTCATCTGCCATGAAGAAGCCTTATCCGCGCCAACAAGAGTCATCTATTACTTACAAAAGATAAACTGATAGACAAAGCTACTTTGTTTGATGAACAGTAAAGAGAAGAACTTTGTCTGTGCCTTTGGAATTCATCTATCACTTACAACAGACAAACTAGAAGACAAAGTAAAATTGTTGCAATAAACAAATTTATAGAGATGAAGTTGCCTATTATGTGATCTACTCAGAGCCAATTTGTTTGTTACTTCCACAAGACTTGATCAGACAAAGTCCTCAGACAAACTATGGCTAAATCTCCATGACAATATCATGACGAGTGTAAGCTAATTGTACCAGACATTGCTGACTTAACTCTTCGGTCAAGCTTTCATTTGAAAAAATTCTATTAAATAAACTGGACAAATTGAGCTTAGCTGAAGATGAAAAGAAATTCAAAGAAAAGCGGTCTTCACTTTGATAAAGGTTGTAACTTTTAGAGGCTGCATCCCTTAGGCTTAATGGACATCTTTCCAAAATAATGAAAGACTTAGTTATGCATGAAAGTCTTTATCTAGTGTTTGCCTAAACCAAAAAGACATCTTCTTCTAAGATGGCACTATAGCCTTTCTAGCTACAACAAGTTTATCAAGAAGACAATTTTTCAATGGGAGAAAATTTAGAATGGTCTTCAACATTCAAAGAAAGACAACTACCTCCAATGGACAAGAATTTCTAAAGCAATATTAAGGTAGTGCAATATCAATAAAGAAGGTTGAGAAAGCTAAGAGAAAAATAAGAATAGAGTTTAAACGAGTAACATCTCTCAATCAGACTATGCTTCCTCCTAGATATTCAATCTCCATTGAGCTAATAGACAATGAGCCTAAAAAGATTTATCTTAATTATATATCTGGAATATTGATATCTAATGTGCTTCAATGAGCTATCCTTTTATTTATGGTTAAACTATATACAAATTAGCCTAGTAAAATAGGCAATGTAATGTGCAAAACAAGTGTTGTTAATTAGCTATGTGAGTTTGTGGTGAGCTCAAGAAAGCCACACTATATGATTTGTTGGTGAGTTTTGGAAAACCAAAAAGTTTACTAGTTATCTTTGAAACCAGTGAATTTCCTAGTGAGCTCATGAAAACCAAAAGAGTGCTAGGAGCACAATGTTTATGCCCACTAGAGCTGAAATCTAGAAAAGTGTTTAGAACATTGTTTATGTCCCTTGGAACTAGAATCCAGAAGAGTGCTAGGAGTACTTTTGTATTTCCATTATATAGGATATAGTGAAACCCAAGACATAATAAGTGTGTGCTCTTGGAAGAGTGGATGTAGAGATGGGGTTTCTGAACAACTATAAAAGTTGTGTTGTTTGTGTGTGTGTTTGCCTATTTATTTTATTCTTCATTACTTAGCGAGATATTATCACATGCATTATCACATACACATGATAACTTGATTGAAAAGAGAATAGATAAGGAAAGAAGAATTTGTGCTTAAAGTAGACATTATAATAGTGTAAACAATTATGAAAATCACATATGCATTATAATATCATTTCTGCATAGCACATAAATCTTTATTTGGCCATAATTTTTATATGCTCATTTCACCCCTCCCTTCTTGAGCTATCTACTACATGGGACCAACATCTCCTTCTTTTATGTGCTCATTTCAAGCTTTTCCTGTATACACTTGAGAGATTCTTGCACTTTTTCTTTCATTAGCAATATCAAATAGATGTGAGCTTTATGCAGTAGTTCAATCAGTGCAATTCCTTTCTATCACAAAATAGTATGCAGATCTAGTCTTCTTAGTAAAATAAAATATATTTCATTATTTTGAATAGATCATTCATTACATAAATTTTTTGCTTCTTATATGAATGTTTCCCTTTTTTCCAGGGGTCTCAAAAATTCTATTTCAATTTGTGTTTCAGTTTTGTAACAAAAATTTATTTAATTTAGATTCTTCTAATCTAAAATAAAACTTAAGGTTCTATTCATATTCTCATGAAGCTATATTAGATACAAACAAAATCATACCAAAAACAAATGATTAAATGGATTAAGTATGGATAATAAAAGAATATAATGTAGTTTGAGTTTGAGTTGCCACCTATACTTACCTTTCCTTTGTCTCTGGCTTCTTTAAACATCTTCTTCATCTAGTATCAAGAAGCCATTTATCCTTTGATGAAGATTGATAGATTTTATTTTTTTCATCTTTTCTTTCTTTTTGTTGACTTGCTCTAAATCTTTGCTTTCTGTTTCATGTCCACCTTTACAAATTCAACTATCTTCATTCTTTTCGTTCTCCTCATCACTACCTACCAAATCTTCTTCTTGAATCTCAATCTCTTCTTAAGATTGCTTCTCCTCAAACTATGGTTATTGTTTAAAATGTTATACTTTAGATTTCATAGATTGATCATCTTTCTTCTCTTCTTCTTTATCTTCATTTTCTGCACTTAATTCAATCTTAGTAAAAGAATTAGTAAAATTTGAGTACAAATCAATTCGCCCCTAAAAAATTCTTTGTAACTTGTCCAACATTTTCTTACACTCTTAGAAGTTAAGACAAACTTGCAAATGGTGGGCAAAGAGTATGGAGTAGGGCATTCATTACCTTGACATTTTCTTGTTGTGCTCTCACTTCATCCTCACTCATGCCAATGAAAATGATTTTCCATAGCAAAAGGTTATTGGCCATAAGATGTATTTCCAATCTCCTCTTCCATTATGCGTGATCGAATCCATCATAAAATGAAAGTTAGGAGGTTGAGTATCCTTCGCAGAATATAAAGGATGATAGTATTGGGTTAGCCAAGTGGATTTCTACAATTAGTTATGTAGACTGCTTTGAAACCACATATTGGTTCCCATAGGATGGCTATACCTAAGAGGGGAGGGCAGAATTGGGTTTATAAAAATTAATTGGTTGACTCCTATAATATTACTCACCCTCTTTTCGTGCTTATGGGCTGTGTAATGTAAGCTAATTATTAACGCATTAAAGTGCTAGATAGAATAAATAGGCACACACATAAACAACACGATTTTTATAGTAGTTTGGGAATCCCGTCTCTACATTCACTCTTCCAAAAGTACACTCTCCTTGTGCCTTGGGTTCCACTATATCCCATATAATGGAAATAAAATAGTACTTCTAACACTCTTGTAGATTCCAACTCCAGGGAGCATAAACTAGTGTTCACAACACTCTTCTGGATTCCAGCTCTAGGGGGCATAAACTAATGTCTCTTGTCTCAGTAGATAATGACAACCATTCTTGAGTCTAATCCACACTATCAGCTCAAGGCATTTACAAAGAAATAAATAAAGCGATTTAAGTACACTTTTAGAAATATCTCAATGAAAGCACAAGGGAAGGCTTATGGATTTTCATGGATCTTTATGTTGCAAAAGCTCTTCCCTTAATGTATGAATAAGAAGGCTTTGAAGATTTAGAAGATTGAAGCTCTTGGCCTTGGGTGGAAGGTTTTGCCAAAGATTTAAGCTCTTAAAAAATACTCCTTCATCACCTCTAAATCGTCTCACCTCTTCTTCTTAAATGGATCTCTTCAAAATTTGGTCGTTGGGGGAAGATGATCTTCATTGAATGTAGAGATGAAGGAGATGAGTAGGAATAATTGTAGAAGACTATTATGATAATCTCCCATTTAAAAACATTATCTTCTAATTAATACCCATTTCCTTAGAGTCGTTTTGCAGTTCCAACCTTGACGTAGAAGATGGTGAATAGCTGGTTCAGGCAACTAACAAATGAGGAGATGCTGCAGCTTTGACTTGATTCATGGTTTTGGAAAGAAGATAATAAATTCTAACAAACTCAACCACTCACTTTGTCTAGTGCTTCATTGCATTTGTCTAAAGTTAATATCAGACAAGTCACTTTTTTGCTAGACAAAGTCTTTTCTTCTCCTACTTTGTCCATAGTTGATTCCAGACGAATTTGGACTTCTTTATTTTTAGACAAATGTGTTTTTCTCTCTAAACTTCTTCCATCCACTGCCTTTTTATTGTTTCTTCAAATAGTATGAGATTTTGAATAGAGTATTTAGAGTAGAATCATTGAGCATATTTCAAAATCTCTATAACTCAAACTTTTTGAAATGGGGCAGATGGTTAGAAAGAATAGCTATAGTTCTACACTAGGAAATTGGAATGGATTCTTGATGATTGATTCTTATTTAGCACTTAGAAGTTAAAGAATTTTGTTCTTCTTTAATGGATTGTTTATTTTTATAATCCAGAAAGATTGTGGTCTACCTGGAAGAATATTTTTGCAAGATACAATTGCTATAGGGTATTTAATTTTTGATATTTGAAAGTAGTGAATTTTCACTGTAGCAAGTTACTGCAACACGTTATTGTAGCGACATTACTATAGTAAATCACTGTAGCACTTCTCTATCTATTAATTTATTTGAATTAAGTTTTAGATGAATCTGCCTGCTTAAAAAGTTTGTATGCAGATACTGTATATGTGTTATTATAGCAATTCGTCTATTAATTCATCTGAGTAATTTGTCTTTAGCTTTATCCATAGGTACTGTAATGATTTACTATAGTAGCTACTTCATCTTTTGCTTAGTCTTTGACGATACTTCATCTGACACTATAGTTGCATTGTAGCATTTTATTATAGTGGCTACTTCGTCTTTTGTTTTGTCTTTGACAACGCTTCATCTTTAGCTTCGTCTTCCACTTCGTCTGATACTATAGTGACTATTTCATCTTTTACTTTGTCTTTGATGACACTTCATCTTTAGATTCGTTTTTCACCTTGCCTGACACTGTAGCAGTACTGTAGCATTTTACTATAGAAAAATTACTATAGCATCACACTTGCACGTGAAAATTTTTGCACTTTTGCCATATTGTTAACTTGACATTTTTCATTATACTTTGCATTATAAATCAAAATGCAATTATCCATATGAAGTTTACATAAGTTATAAAGCATGAATATGCAATGTGGGTCATAATTTATTTTTATAAACTCATCTAAGCACTCATCCTTTTTCATTCAAAAGTATATATAAACTTACATCAAGATGTATATGCTTGCATAAATGATATCCTAATAAAGTGCACATATTTCAAGCATGTCTTTCTACATTTCAAGCTTTTTATACTAGAAGTATCATTAGTATAAATTAAGTCTTAAAATAAGTTTTGCTATCATCAAAGTTATACAATAATCCCAACATTGAACACAGAAATTATTGTGGTTTGGCAATCCCTTCCTACTTCACTCTCCAAGTCAAATTTCCAGACTTGGGTTCCACTAGTTAAATTAATCCAAAAGTTACAAGTTGTACAGATTCTTTATTGTCTGGACTTATAACTCTAGGTGCTTGTATAGTTTAATCACTTACACACCATATACTTATTCAAACTATCTCTTAGTTTACAACCCAAACCAAGGTATAGTCAACACAAATAAGTAGATAATAAATCACATCTTACAACCAACTTGACACCAAGTCACCTTTGAATCTTCAACAAAAATCATAGCCTTCAATTCAATCATGATCACCTACAAAGTAGAGTTTAGCAAAAATCAAATTGCTAGAGATCTAAGTCTCTTGATTCTCAACTTTGGTTACACACAAAAATCTATCCCCTTCTTCATCTAATCTCATGGTTTTATAGACTTCTGACTAATGAGAGAGTTTCTATCAAAAAAGGTCAAAGAACAAGTCAAAATAGACTAATAAACCATAACTGCATAACTATTAATAATGGGCACAAACCGTTGACATTTTCCACAAATCCATCAACATTTCTTCCTCATAAAAAAATCCATCAAGGTTCAACTTTGTTGGATTAGTCCCTGACTAGCAATCTGTCAAGGTTCACAAACTAGTTCCTAGAAAAATGACAATGGATTATACAATCAATCGATGTTTTGTCCTAGCTTGTTTTGTATCCTTTTCAAACTTGAGCTTACATCAATTCATTCCACATCATGTTTTACATCAATCCATTCCACATTTAGAACACCTACATTTATAACACAATGAAACCAACCAAAAACATAATAACCAAACACATTGTTGGTTCCTTTGGTATGCTAAATTGGCTTAACCTAAGAGGGGAGGGGTGAATTGGATTTATAAAAATTTCTTATTTAACCCTAGTTTAGTCAAATTCCCTCTTTCTCTTGCTTGTGTGTGAATTAAGATGAACTAAATGATAAAGTTGTAAATGTTAAAAATTAGAGCAAACACAAACAATACACACAATATATAGTGCTTTGAGCCAACTACTTTATTTCCACTCTTCCAAGAGCACACTCCCTTGTGCCTTGGGTTCGACTATCACTTATAATGGAATACAATAGCACACCCTATACTTTTCTAGATTCTAGCTCTAGGGGGTGAAACACACTACCACATGCACTCTTTTAGATCAGCTCCGGGGGACATAAACTTAGTGCCACTTGCACACTTCTGGAGCTCTATGAGGCATAAACTCGATAGCTCCAATCTGTAAGACACAATTCAATAGACCATCACAACTCTTCTTGAGTCTGGTCTATACTACCAAATCAAAGCAGTTATAGAAATGTGAATATAGAAATTTAAAGCACACTTTTTCAGAGTGTTGAAATGAAAGCAGAGGGGAAGAAACATGAAATGTCTGAGTGTAAAAGTAAGATGATCTTCCCAGATAGTAGTTGGGTGCCTTTGATGAATGTTGAAGAAGGTTTAAACACAAATGGCTTTCTGGTTGTCTTTTTTGAAAGTTGAAGCTTAGAAAGAATATAACAGTAAAGGTTCCTTCTTCTTCTCTTTTTCTTCTCTCACCCACTCAGTGTTCTCATCTGTTCTAGCGATTTGTTGTCTTCTTATACCCAGCTTAAATTTCAACCACTGGAGGTAGATAAGCAGTTTTGAATGTAGAAGATCGTTCTAAGTTTTGTCCCATTGAAACGCACTACTTCTAATTGGATGTATATAGTTGGAAATCTTACAACACCATTTATTGTAAGAAATGGTGATTAAACAATTTTGGATGGTGAAAGTAAGAGCTCAGATGCAGTTTGCTACTTTGGATTGATTGGTAGTCACTCTTCTATTGATTTTGGACAAAGACGGCTTCATTTCTCTGTTTAGGATCATATTACATTCTTCCGAAGTAAAATCTCACAAATGCTACTGTTTAGGATGATATTACACTCTTCAATCTTAGTTGTATGCATCCTTTGTATTGCATTTATATAAAGTTATTTCCAAACTAACTAGTGGTTCAAACGAAGTCAGGTGCTTTTAATCTTAAATGAACTTTATGCTATCTCAATTTGTTTGAAGTTAAATTTTGTACAAAATCTTTTATTTCTTGACTTTAGCTTCATCTTGAGCTTGGTTCTTCCATCTAACTTACTTTGCAAAGTTTCTATAAGGCCCTGAAAATTTCAAATATGTGAGTTTTAATTTTTTTGTTAATTTTTGTCGATTCAAAATGAAGTATATTAGAGTATAATTAAACTTTTGAGAAATTTTTCATGAAAAACTTGTGAAATTGAGTGAATTATTAATATAAACATGATGATAAAGTTGAGAATGTATCAAAGTGTGTTAAATAAATGACTTAAGTGAAAAAGTATATGAATTTAAAGTGGTGGAATGTTGAAGGTGTAAATTTAGGAAAATATTGAATTTTATTATAGAAAAATAGAAAAATGGATGAAAAATACATATTAATGTGAGGATGATGAGGAAATATAATAATAAATAATTTATAGCCAAAGAAAAATCTAAAATTGCATATGGAAGCTGAAAAATAAAGTTGTCGGTAATTTTCAGCAAATTTTAGCTAAAATCAAATTTAATTAAGAAATAAATAATTAAATTATGTAGAGATTATATTTAATGGATGGATAATTAATTTGGATATGTTATTTATTAAATTAATGATTTACATATGCCAAATATGAGGACCAGACAGGATTTTGAAAATCAAAGATAGATGCATGTGTATAGTATTAAGTGGGAGCATGGACTACCAAAGAAAAATTAATACAAATATCAGTTATACCCATCTCCTTCCAACATCCAAGAACCTCTTCAATGTGGGTTTTCCTCCCCAAGCATCCCAAGCCTTCTAAGTGAGGATTGTAGCCCATTTCGGTTGGGAGAAATTGTAGGGAATGCCTATAAATGAGGATTGCAACCCACTACATCTTAAATCCCCTAAATTAAAGTATACTAAGGATGCAAAAATTGAAGAGGGAGCTGTTGTGGGTAGGACCATCAAGTAGATTAGCCAATTCAGGTATGGAGTTTAAGAATTTAAGTTTTCGATCATGTTTAGGAGTTGTTTTAGTGATTAATAAATTAAATTATATAGATGGGATTATACCAAGGAAATTAAGTTTGTTGGAAAATTTTTAGCATGATTAAGGGATGTGAATAGTGATATTGTGGCATGATTAATGTTTAATTAAGTTGAGAGAAGGATTAGATTTAATGGAAATGAATTATAGCATGCTGAAA